>JAQGAF010001202.1:0-34166 GCA_034687865.1 Kryphioiulus occultus | reverse complement strand
CACGAACGTTGTTGGTAGGAGGAGCTATGTTTTTGGTTTTGCGACAGTTGTTGGTGTAACTTAGACACAGGGTTAGAATTTCACGACCTTCGCTATAGTGACGTTATATGTTTTGACTTTTATAAGCCACCTCCCTTAGAAAGGCCGTAACTTACGTCAATTTGCTGAAATCGAGGCAGGCCCGAACGCCATAACTCAAGTTCCAACTTGATTTAAATCTCAAATGAGCTCCGCAGGGGGGCGCCAGCACAGATTTATGGCGCTGCGGTCGCCCGCCTTTAACGATACTGTAACAGGTGGCGTGGACGGTGCATAATTGCAGTAATTTCCCCGTTAATGAAAACAAGATGGCGGACGTCGATTACTCGGCTCGTGCTCTGCTTGACCTCGAGCTGGACGCTGTCCGACTAAGCCGAAAGCAGCTCCACCCAGCGCACATACATGCGAGACACGTATTTGGAGCAGAAAAGAGAAAGTTAAAGGTGAAAATTACACGAAAATTTGCAATGACTTTTTGGCAAGTTAAAATTTTGAACAAAACTTCAAATTCATAAAACGTTTGGAGAAATTAGGTGAGAATTGAAATGACTTTTTGGAAAGAAGTTGACATTTTAGAAAATGTTCAAATTCCAGAAACTTTTGGAGAAATTAGGAAATTAGGAGAAAATTGTAATGACTGTTGGGCAAAAAGTTGAAATTTTAGTAAAACTTTAATTCCTGAAACTTTTGGAGAAATTAGGAAATTAGGAGAAAATTGCATAGACTTTTTCGCAAGAAGTTGAAATTTTAGCAAAACTTCAAATTCATGAACCTTTTGGATAAATTAGCAGAGAATTGCAATGACCTTTTGGCAAGAAGTTGAAATTTTAGTAAAACTTCTAATTTCTGAAACCTTTGGAGGAATTAGGAAATTACGAGTAAATTGCAATGACTTTTTCGCAAGAAGTTGAAATTTAGGTAAAAAAAATTGCAATGGGCTTTTGGCAAGAAGATGAAATTTCGAAAATAAATTGCAATGACATTTTGGCAAAAAAGTTGAAATTTTAGCAAAACTTCAAATTCATGAACCTTTTGGAGAAATTAGCAGAGAATTGCAATGACCTTTTGGCAAGAAGTTGAAATTTTAGTAAAACTTCTAATTTCTGAAACTTTTGGAGAAATTAGGAAATTAGAAGAAAATTGCAATGACTTTTTCGCAAGAAGTTGAAATTTAGGTAAAAAAAAGTGCAATGGGCTTTTGGCAAGAAGATGAAATTTCGAAAAAAAAAATTGCAATGACATTTTGGCAAAAAGTTGAAATTTTAGCAAAACTTCAAATTCATGAAACTTTTGGAGAAATTAGCAGAGAATTGCAATGACCTTTTGGCAAGAGGTTGAAATTTTAGCGAATCTTCAAATTCCAGAAAATTGTGGAGCAATTAGGAAATTAGGAGAAAATTGCAATGACTTTTTCGCAAGATGTTGAAATTTAAGTTTAAAAAAAATTGCAACGGGCTTTTGGCAAGAGGCTGAAATTTCGAAAAAAAATTGCAATGACTTTATGGCAAAAAGTTGAAATTTTAGCAAAACTACAAATTACTGAAACTTTCGGAGAAATTAGGAAATTAGGAGAAAATTGCAATGACTTTTTTGGCAAGAAATTGCAATTACGTTTTGGCAAGAAGTTGAAATTTCAAAAAAATTACAATGACTTTTTTGGCAAGAAGTTGAAATTTCGGCAAAACTTCAAATTCGCGAAAATGATTCGCAATTTCCGGTGACCTAAAAACGCTTCCCATCATCGCCATGCAGCTGAAAACGTGCACTGGAACACATTTTGCATCCCATATAATTTTCGATGAATAGCCGAATATTTAACCTCGATACGCCTCAACGGCGGCCATTGCAACTTAATTGGCGATTTTAAATGCGGACTTTTTGAAAAGAAGAAAACGCGGTGTTGTGTGTGGACCTAAATGGAGCCTCGGACAATGGTGACCCTTTAACCGACATTTGCTTCATCCCAAAACAAAGGGCCGGAGCGGTCATCAAGCCCGTGTTCAAAATTCACCAAAAATTTTCGAAAAATTAAAATTTCATACTTGAGTTAGTTTTTATTTACACGTAAATGTATCTCGTGTTTCGGGTAAAAGCTAGATTGAAACTAGGTTCGATTTCACGCGTGTTCCTCCACGTTCGTCGAATTATTTTCATATTTAATTTTTTTAATAAACTGGAAAACGAATTTTTTAATCGTTGACCCGTTTCAAAATTCCTTTCGTTACTTCATAAGGACTTGATATTCTACTTGGATTTTTTGCAACTGTTATAGAAAGTTATATAGTCATGAAATTATCCTACAACAAGTACAAAATTAGAATATGAAAGTAAACCGTACAGTATATGTACAAGCATTTGAACAGCACTAATGATACCGGATTAAATACATTGTAACTTATACAGTGAAACCTGTCTTAGCGACCACTAATATACAGGCACCACCTGAGCTTAATTAAAAAAAATTCTTCAATTAAAAAAAATATCATTAGAATACCTAAATGACCGACCGTCAAAATTACTGATGTTGTGTGAATTACTGCAGGGTATCATTTGGTGTTAATTTTCTGAATGATTATGCAAGTGTATTTTCCCTATTGTCTATGTGATCAGTGCAAATATAACAAACTAACTGTTTCTAATTATGTACAGTATTTTTATATTAATTGACTTTAAATGTAATTATATATCCTGAATTTATTTGTATATGACATGATTAACAATAAGTGTTCAAACGGTTCAAACGTCTAATAGGTTAATGCACACCAGCACTCACAAGCTCTTCGTGAACTTCGTGCTGTTATCGCTAATAAAATTTCAATTTCAAAATTTCCTGTAGTAGTAACTAGTAGGGTTAGTAATGATATTGTGATGTCAGCTGTGGCAACTATAAAGTTCAGTAGTGATTTTGGGTGTTTAAACTCAAATTTAATTGCATTTATATATCAATTATGAATGTCACAAAGAGTCATCTACATGTATATATATACGAATGTCATCACGTATCAGTAAATTTGTACTGATCGTTTAGTTTAGTTTCGTTTAGTTTCTGAGTTGGAGATTTCAAAGTTTATGAGTTTCTGAGTTAAAGTTTCCGAGTTTCAAAGTTTGTAAGTTGTTGAGTTTCAACGTTTATGAGTTGTTGAGTTTCAAAGTTCTTAGATGTTGATCCAGAAATGACAGTTTCTTAGATTTTGATCCAGAAATGAAACTTTCTTAGATTTTGATCCAGAAATGAAAGTTTCTTAAATTTTGATCCAGAAATTAAAGTGGCTTAAATTTTGATCCAGAAATTAAAGTGGCTTAAATTTTGATCCAGAAATGAAAGTTTCTTAAATGTTGATCTAGAAATGAAAGTTTCTTAGATTTTGATCCAGAAATGAAAGTTTCTTAAATTTTGATCCAGAAATGAAAGTTTCTTAGATTTTGATCCAGAAATGAAAGTTTCTTAGATTTTGATCCAGAAATGAAAGTGTCTTAGATTTTGATCCAGAAAAGAAAGTTTCTTAAATTTTGATCCAGAAATGAACGTTTCTTAGATTTTAATCCAGAAATGAAAGTTTCTTAGATTTTGATCCAGAAATGAAAGTGTCTTAGATTTTGATCCAGAAATGAAAGTTTCTTAAATTTTGATCCAGAAATGTAAGTTTTTTAGATTTTGATCCAGAAACGAAAGTTTCTTAAATTTTGATCCAGAAATTCTACTACTGTTATCATTCACAGACCTCATATGAGATGATTTGTAGTGTAGTGATCGAAAGGCACTTTTCTCGTTTCGCTCGCGTGAGGGCGCTCGCTACCATCTTGAATATCCCTCGCTAGGGGGCGCATAGCGAAACTCGCATTTTCGACGGTAAAAACCGAAGATTCCCCGGTCACCGCCTAACACCGAATCAAACAAACAGAAAAAACCGCAAAACGTATATCGTGAATCATACAGCATAGCATTAAGGGCGCAATTTGCCATAAAAAAGGCATCGAAAAGGAGCTTCAGCGTTCGTGGTCAACGTCCATTTTCCTTCCTAATCGACCTTCATGCAAATTTCTTGTCAATAAGCGAAATTAAACGAGGGCAAAAACCCTATTTCTTGGCGAAGCCTCCACCACTTCCTCGTTACTGATTGAATCAAGTGAGGGGGATCCGGTCAGTCCGGGGTGGGGAAACCAGTTTCGAAACGAGAGGCGAGAAACAATGGCTTATTGAGAGAAAAAATCAGGAGTTTTCCGAACAAATAGCGATGTTTCGCTGAAATTTACATTTCCATAATTTTCTCCGACAAAAAGAATACAATAATGACAATGATAAAAAAAAGTCGAGAAGAATGGATTTTGGCTTTTTTCAGCATTGGAAAATTGACTTTTCAACGTTTCTGAGGCAAGAAGAGAATGAGGGATCCCTCACCTGCCACTTTCGTCTTTGCCGAACATGGCTGACCATGAATAATTCAGTAAGTCCGAGGGGAGTTTGGGGAAAGTGATTGCCCACCTTTATTGTCAATTATTTGTCAACAGGGGCTTGGGATGGGTCAAGATTGGGGGTGGAGAGTGGAAATGGCCAGCAGGTGGCGCCCTCTTAAGTACACCAGAACCTCTCTAAGTTGACCACCCAAGGGGCAGTCGCAAACTGGTCAACATAAGGAGGTGGTCAGCATATGGAACGGGGCTTGTACTGACACAGGATTTTAATTCCGTGAACTTCAAATACTGCACGTATTTACAGTTTGCAGTAATCATTCATCATTCATGAATAATCTTATTAAAATGTTCATAATACAGTATCAGTATTGCTAATGTGCTGCAAATTTATCCAGCAATTACACATAGGCCTTCAGTAACGTAGGGGCACTGAAGTAGTTTAAAATGGACTCTTGTACCTCTATGTACGATTTAAGTTTTGCAAGCAGCCAATAAATTTAATCAGCTATGACTTGCTGATGCTGCTTTTAGCGCATAGGCAAATGTTTCCAATATGAGCATTAAATTCAATATTCGCTGCCTGAGGACATTAAGCGTGCTCAGCGTTTTCATTACAAATCGAGGAGTTGGCAGACAAGGTAATTAAATTGTGAATTTTGATGCAAATTGAGTAGACCTTGTTTGTGTTATGGATAATAATGTATGTGACATGCTCTACTAAACAACTGGCCAACCACATTCAGTAAAGAGACACGCTTTCGCCTACGGGAAATCTTCAGGCCTAATTGCAACATGGGCTTTGACGTGAAGATATGCTCAGGTTATTCTGATGATAATTTAACGCAAATGCTGAAAAACAACGCATTTGTTTTAAATGCGAAACAGGTACACGTAATTGGATATTGTTATCTTGTGCACATGTGTGCGCAAGTTTTGAACACTTTCTCAAATTGAAACCAAGGATGATGCTAACTGATAACTTGTGTAAGAAACCTTTCTCAATCCGAAAACTTAAAAAGGTTAGATGTACTTCTATCACTCGTGCTGTAGCATAAGTTTTAATAATCGATCGGGCGTAAAAAGTGACGTATACTTATAACGATAAGTCAAGCAGGGAAACCATGTGTAATAGACGTTAATACGAGCCTCTTATATTGCCTAGGGGTCCACAGTTTAATGTTGTGTCTGAATAATATTAGTGCAAACGACGATTATAAACTTATTTACTAATCTTTTTTGCCCTTGCAAAATCGATATTTTTTGCATGTTCGTTTTTCTCCTTGTATAGCATACTTATGAGTGCGCTATCTGGATGTCCCCAAAGGAACGGGTTGTGTCATAATCACAAATATCTCAACCGCATCTTTTTAAAATAGTCAAAAGGTGCTGTCCTGCTCTTAAATTAAAAATTACTTTCTGTTCGGAAGGTCAGGGACATAAAATGTTGGTTTTAACATATGTCAGATGATTGTTTACAATTTGTAGTTTGTAATAGTTATTAATTGAATTTTGCGTAAAACGTCAAGGAAATTACTTATTAAAAGTGGTCAGGGAATGTCAGAGAAATCGACTTTAGAATTTGGGTGGGAATCCTGCAATATGCGTAGACGTTTGCACTATTATTCAGATTTAGTTGATGATCCATGTGGTCGATGATCAATGTGGTAATTGGTCAATTTTAAATATATTAATTGCAATTTTAATGAAACTTTCTTATGTTCATGTAAACTTTGTAAAGCGTGTAAATGTATTTTTTTTTAAAAAGATAGTGCATGTGGTAGTCTGGTGTGTGAGGTATAGTGTGATAGTGTGATAATACTTTAATGAAATTTACAGCAAATGTATTGCAGATTTAAAAACGAGTGTGAAACGTTACCATCATATTCAGCCTGTAATGTTCAGCCTGTGTTTTATGATTCCTGCATCTTTCCAAACTTCTTAATATAACTTATGTTAGGGATTGTGATATCATCCTCCAGCAAAGGATAGGCTTACAGTTCTGTTTGAAAATAGTCGATGTGGTCATTGATCATTTTTAAAAAGATTAAATGATATTTCACTGAAACTTTCTTACGTTCATGTAAACTTTGGAAAGCATGTATATAAATGTATTTTTTTAAAAAGATAATGCATGTGGTAGTGTGATAGTGTGCTAGTGTGGTAGTGTGATGGTACTTTAATGAAATTTACAGCAAAATGTGCATATTCTAGACATGCATGTTGTTTATTTAGCACGTATTCAAAAACGAGTGTGAAACGTTATCATCATGTTCAGAATATGTAATGTTCAGCCTGCGTTTAATGATTCCTGCATCTTTCCAAACTTGTTAATATATGTAAGGGGTTTTGATATCATCCTCCAGGAAAGGACACCCACGACCCTCATTTTGTCGACTAATGACGCTTTCTCAATTGTGATATTGTTGGCAGAGGAATGCGGAGCGTTTTATTACTAAATTTGCATAAGCCACAGCTTTTTAAAACGACGACGCCAGTCTCATTAACGAAGGCGTGAAACGAGGCTTTGCGTTTGTTTTAAGATTAGCTCTCATTTTTCGCTGCATTTTCCACAAAAAAATCGTTAAGATCTCGAGAAGTTTTGGCATTGATTTTACGTCATGAGAGCGAAGCCATTTTCGCTGGTTTTTCGTGTCCTTTTTATTGCTTATCCTAGCATTTATCACTCGATGGCATGGGAAAATTAAGCTCAGCTTGTCAATTTTCTTAAGCTTAGTTTCTTTTCTTTGGTTTTGTCAGCACCCATGTCGTGAAAACCGCACTCAGGGGGTAATCCGATTGTGATGTACTTTCCCACGCCACCCTCCTAAACCATTAATTTTCCCTCGCTTTTGTTTTAATGCCAGTTTTTTGGCCATTTTTGGAACCATTCTTACCATTCTTAGGTTTGGAGTATAGCGAAATTATGCATATTGTATTGCGGGCCTCCATATTTGTGCACTACTTTAATCCTTTGGGCTTAACCGAAAATTATAATCATTACAGGATTCATTCCGTCAGGGAAAGTCAGGGAAATGTTGACATTATTACCATGAAGTTAGGTGGACGTCAGGGAAAGTCAGGGAAATGTTGAGATTTTGACCATTAAGTCAAGAAAATTAATTATGTTTGGAAATATGTTGTGGCGCAACTATTTTGATTGGTGTAAGTAACTCATGAAAAGCATTAGAAAAGCTGCATTTGCTCTACGGCTTTGTCATTATCATTTCTTATCATTATCATTAATTTTTCTTATGAAAAATTCACCTACAATTACATGTAATGCATTAATTTTGTTAAACAAATTTCGCCTATGGCGTTTCCGTCATTATAAATAATTTTGTAATATTTCAAAGTCCTCAAAAATGCAGTGTTTGAGATCTAGTGGTTTCAATCACTAGTGTTCGCATCATTATAAATATTAATACACTAAAAAATGCAATATTTTTTGTAATTTTTCAAACATTTCGCCTACGACAGTATCTTAATTATTTATAGTAGGCCTATTACTTCTTCTTACAAAGTGTGGGCTAATTTCATCATTTCGTGATCAGATAATTTATAAAATTTTCGCCATATGATGTATTAGCTTTAATCATTGAAATTGTTTGGAAATTTTCCAAAAAAGTGTCTGGAAAACCTGGAAAAGTCAAGGAAATTCAATTGAAGATTTGACTACAGTAGTCTTCCTGACAGAAAATTACAAAAATTATAGTTAATTATAGTATTGCAGAATTAAGTAAATTTTAATTACACATGACATTTTTTTGATGTCAGGGAAATTAATCAGATTTGGTAAGGGAAAGTCAGGGAAACTGAGTTGCAATTATTGGCGTGAACCATGCATTTGTTCTGCTGCTCATCAGGGCAATAATAACCAATGAAGCATGAAACATCTCGTTAACTCCTCACGGTCCATCGCGCATACATGTTTATTTTCTGGTCATTAACATTCCACTCTCTTAAATAATTCAAAAATCCCAACTACGTTGCAGCAGTTTGTGGCTTTCGTGTACCATCAAAACGAAAACCATGTTCAATCTTACATAGCTCGAGTTTTAATGGAAAATTATCTTGAATTACGAGTCGAGGCTCCTAAAATGTAATCTGAAGAACAAAACTACATTTTGTACAATGTGTGCACAATTACATTTAATTTGGGGTTTAGCTCAAATATTTCTTTTTTGAATAACTACATGAATTTGCGGATTTTCGTGCAAAATGTTTGCAAATCATGACACTTGTAATCGAAATGTGGTGGTGTTGATCTACACTGCTTCACGAACCTGTTTATGTTACCAAATTGGGTGCGTTTTCTTTGGGTAACGATTCACCTTGGAATACACATTAAAATTTACTGTAAAAGAGTCCAGAAAAAACCTATCTAGTGTAGGTCTATTATTCAAATAAATCACTTTTGCTGCTATAATGCAATGAACATTTTACCTGAATTGGCTAATTTTTTGAAAAATTTCTGATAAGTGGTTTTATGTAACGAGTAGGTTACTTTTGATATACAATGTTGGGTAAAAAGTGGATTTTGGGTAACGAGAGGACTTCCTGATATATTGTACATTTAGAGTAACAAGGAGTTTCTGATAAGTGGTGTTTGGATGACAAGGTATTTCTCATACTGTATGTGGTTTTTGGGTAACAACAAGTTTTTGATAAAGGATTCTTGGGTAACAATGAGTTTTTGATAAGCGGTTTTTTGGGTTACGAAGACTTCCAGATACAATTTTTGGTAACAAAGAGTTTCTGATAAATGTTTTTTGACTATTGAAGGCAACGTTTGGGAAGATCAGCAGCCATCATATTAAATTTTTTTTATAATACTGCTTGTAGTAGGCCTACTTGTACTACATTTTCGAAAATTCAAATTTTGCCAAAGTAGGCAATTTACATTCACTAAACATTAAAATATTTTGATTTCTGGGGTACATATTAATAAAACAGGCAATTTTAGTAGGTAATCAACCTTTCAAAACTTAATTTATACTCTGATCCATCATTTTAATGTTGCGTTAACTATATATCCGTGTAAAGGTGAAGGGTCAGTGTCCTCTCGATGCAAATTACGCTAAATTCTTCGTTAAACTATTCTTCTGTATTCCTTATAAATTGTCTTTTTCCAGACATCAATCTTCCTCTCTGGTTCTCGCCTTTTACGTTACCAAGCGTGACATTGCATATTTATTATGAAATGGATGGAAAATATACGAAAATATTTCGTACGTACACGTACTTGTACTTTTTATGCTTTAAACAACCATTATTCACAAACTCGAACAGTATTGTCAAATGCTCGGGGATATACTGAAACCTCTCAAAGCTATTCGATGTGCATTATTGAAGTCTATCACTACAGTAGGACCTCTGTAAGTTGACCACACAGGATTTTAATTCCATGAACTGCATGTACGATTCTGTACGATGTTGTAAAACGATTTTAGCTTATTTCATTGATGTTTGTCAGATGCTGGAATAACGGGCTAAGACATCCTGGTCTTAGTGCTTTTTTTTTAAAAAAAAGTGATAGTCTAATATCCATGCTAAGCAATGTGATACAGTACGTTTTTACGAAAATACATAAAAATACATAATTTTTGGCAGTGTTTTACATGTGTCTTTGCATAAATGCGGACTTTAGTCCATCAATTTTTGATCTACATGACATTTTCGGCGTCCCCATACTTATTAAAATATTATCTATCATTTTTGTAAAAAAAAATAGCTTTATGGACAAGTTGTATACATGTATATCAAGTTGATCAAACTCATCATTAGGGTTGCTGTTAGTCATGCTTAAGTCAGTTGTCCAATTTGGTCAATTTCTCGAGACAATTAATTCATCCATCAATGCTAGACCACCCAAAAGTAGCAGACCTCAAATTGTATTAGTACAATTTTTATTCCTTAACTACATGTACGAATGATAATCGTTGACCCTAGGCGGTCCAGTCAGCCATCTAAGAGAGCTTTTTGAATTTGCCTGTAAAATAGCAAAAATAGTTGTAAATACGATAGCTGGAAAAACATAATGACAAGTAGATGCCCCTAATTATCAAAATCTCACACACAAATTACAGGGCATTAGCAGCTTGTAACATTCCATGTCTATCTCATATCTTATCAACATAAGAAATAATTAATGTGTTCATAATATCTCGGGTTGTTCAAATGAAAATTTTGCTGTTTAATCAGGGTTCGTACAACCTGGAGAAACCTGGAAAGTCAGGAAATTTAAGAAAGTCAGGGAAGATGTAAAACTTGACCTGGATATTTTATGATCAATGGTTAAATCATGATTTGAAAAGTTAGCCTACTCTTCCAACTAAGTTTTTATTAAAGTTACGAATGTTTCCAAATATTCATGGTCCAATTTTTTGACATTTTACTAGAAATAAATGTCTTTTCAAAATAAAGACAAAGTATAGTAATGAAATGTTGATTTTTCATGGTCATGGAAAAATTCAAAAATGACCTGGAAGAAGTTGGAAGTATATTGGCAAAAGTATATTGGCAAAATGTTTATCTACTTACATGTACACTCCGTGGATGCGGATATGGACGCGGAGAATCGATTATAAGCTTCCCTTGTTGAAGACTCATTTGCATGATAATCGCAAAGACAGCGGCAATTATGAAATATCGCATTGTTTAATCCAGTACGTATTTCTGGAGATCGATTCAAAGCATAAAATGCTACGAATTGATTTACTGGCTTTTATACAGTATATGCACAATGGTCGAATATAATAACGTGCCTTGTTTCAGTGTAGTGTCGTTTGCTAATTAATTATTGTGTCTAAAAATAGTAAATTTTTGTGCACACAATTGCGTGGTAGAATTTCATACCGAATTAGCTATATTGATTACATATGTATTGTTTGCCTGTACGTGTAGAATGCGAGTGTTCGTAACCAAGAAATACAATTTAGATTTAGGGAATCCCGATGTGTTATTTAAATGTGTAAAAAGAAATGGCCATGTTGTGGTGTACACGTACATGATATATCTGTTCCACATTAGCATTGCTTTGCAGTAAATGTTTTGGATATCATGTAATCTCACACGTTCATATAATTATAATATCCACTCCTGATATGTGTTCCTTTCGTAATTTTTATTTAGTAAACGAAAAATAATGAATTTCATTGAATGGCATGTGTTTTTATCGCATTTTTTCTTGTTCGATTTTGGAGTCTTAAAATTTAAAAAAAATCAACTAATTTTTCTAATATTTCTTCAAAAATTTCCGAATTTAATAATAATTTATATCAACCTTAATTTCATAAAAATTATATTTTTTTAAAAAATCACCATGAGGTATATTTGCTTGGATCAAATCTGTAAAAATTGCTTCTTGAAATTGTCTGGAAATTTTCCAAAAAACTGTCTGGAAGACCTTGAAAAGTCATTGAAATTCATTTGATGATTTGGCTAGTCTTCCTGACAGAAAAATACAAAAAAATATAATCAATTGTGGTGTTGCGTATAAAATTAATTTTAATCTCATGTGACATTTTTTATTTTATAAGTCCGGGAAAGTCAGGGAAATTGAGTTGCAAATTTTGGTATGAACCATGCCAATATATAGTGAGAATGTGCAACACATCTTTGTTCCATATAGTACCATGAGGTTCACAAGAACTTTCAAATTTAATAATAAAACACTCAAATGTACCTTTTACAAAGCGATCTAAACCGCATTAAGTCTTTTAGTCGTGACCCGACCTAGGAATGTCCTACGGCCTTACCGTTGTTTGTTTAAACATCACTAATCTCTAGAGCATACGTCTAAATTTAGGAAGCCTGGCTGATATTTACCTAAAACCCATTAGACGAACCTGTCATTAGTTAATTCCCGTTTGTTTCGTTGTTGGGTTCCCTCCCCCCTCCATTAACGATTTCAGCCGAAATGATGCAAAGGTCCCAAAGGAATTTGCGCCGATCTAACGTTATTATTAGTGAACCTACATTAATAGTGCAACCCTCGTTATTCACGCATTTTTGATGAACGATGACCGACTTTGAGGAGGATGGTCAGCTGGTCAGTCGCAACCCTTGCGTTAGGTCCTACTGGTCAATTGCTCGAATATTGTTTGTTGGGTGCGTGATGTGCGCCCTCTACTAATGCGATGTAATGATCGGTTGAGGGTCGTGGGAAGACCTTTATTAATTACACCCACTTGCTTCGTTAATTGAGAGCTTTACGTTAATTCGTCGATTTCTGGAGAGAGTGATTCAGGCTCTAGGGCCACACCTAGTGAAAAATTGTCTCAAACTTAATGCAGGATGCATCAGGTCATTTACTCCTTGGAAATCCCATGATTGAAACTAAGGGCATTGCAGTCCTTAAAAAATCAACGATTGAATTATATAGGACACTACATTCCTTGAAAAGATCACGATTGAAATTTAGGACGTTAGCTAACAGTCCTACAAGCGTCCATAATTGCAATCTAGGGCATTATAGTTCCTTGAAAAAACACGATTGGAATTTAAGACTCTTTGGAAATTCCATGATGAACATTTATAACATTACACTCCTTGAAATCACCATGATTGAAATGTAGGACTCTTTGGAAATTCCATGATGGATATTTAGGACATTAATCCTTGAAAAGACCATGATTGAAATTTAGGTCATTAGTCCTTGAAAAGACCATGATTAAGATTTAGGACATTACAGTCCTTGAAAAAACGTGATTGAAATTTAGGTCATTAGTCCTTGAAAAGACCATGATTGAAATTTAGGATATCATTGAGTAGTCATTGAAAATACAGACCATTATTGAAATTTAGGACATTGTAATGGGCCCTATATACATGTATAACTTACAGTAGGCCTAATTGAAAAACCATGATTGAAATGTAGGACTCCATGGAAATTCCATGATGGAAATTTATGATATTACATTCCTTGAAAAAAAAATGATTGAATGACATTAGTCCTTGAAAAGACCATGATTTAAATTGACAGATTAGGAAAAATACAGAAGTATTTGACGAAACAATTTCTTTTACAAAAACTGTCACTAAATCATTGAAAAGCCATAATGAAAAATCCTAAACATCTTTTAGTTTAACTTAATTTGATGTATTTAAACATCTGTTGTTTTTTGATCACATAAATAATAATGACGCGATGGCCAATGTACTGTATTTATTTGTAAGTTAGGATTTATGCTAAATTATTCAAAACTTTCTTAATTTATTATTGAAACATGTCCCCAAATTGATATTTTAATGTCTTTAAAATCGTTGCTGAATCCTTGAAAAGCAATCTATTTAAAATTACAAAATCCTTAACGAAATCCTGTAGATAAGTTGAATCAAAATACCCATAATCGAACCTTTTTTTGTATATTTTTAACTTCTCCATTATTTTTCAGCCCATCTCTCACAGGTTTTTATAACGAAATGCGTCAATGACAGTTAGTTTTAAGATTGCCAATGCTAATGGCGTTAAAATATTTAAAACAACGTATACGTAGCAGTAAACATGGCTTGTTTGCCAGCCCGCCTTCAGGGGCTGCTTTCTTAACAAGCCTTTGCCTATCACTTCAACCTGTACTTTCTTATAAATGGCATAAATCAATAAGCTGAATTTCTTCTTATTTGTAAGTCGTACTAATATCTTTTAAGTGATTTATGGCTGCCTCACGTCCTCCTTAGTCCTCCAACGTGCACCACCATCCTATATGACTCTCTCCCCTTTAATAATACCATACACATTATTATATCTTCGATATATACGACAGTTTTCCCCGCTTATTATTATCGCTCTCGTGAACTGTGAGTACATTTGCCGTTAATACGTCGGCTGCAGACGAATAAATAGCCGTGTGCCGATTTAAACCTAAATAAACGAGTTCATATATCCTGAAAAATGGCGCACTAATTCCTTGTTCTATAATGGCGATAAATCAATTTAATGTCGAAGCGAAAGAGATATAAATAAAACGAGAGCGTATAAATCGTGAACCACGTAGCGGAACGTGATTTGGGTTCGTGGGTTTGGGCCGATAACCCTAAGCCTAAGCGCCTTTTCAATTAGTAGGACCAGTGGTCAGCGACAGGTGGCTTCCTGAAGGGGTGTCCTAATGTCTAGGAAAGTTGTTTACGGAAATCTAATTATCCGTGGCAAAACCGGTGATTCATGATGGTGGGGAAAAAGAAGAAAATTTTGTAAATACTCCCTGGGTTTAATTTTGGATTTATTGTTATGGAAACACCCCCATTGGGATACTCACACCATGTTTGGAAATCAATGTCGAATTATTGTAAGGACCTGGATGTCTCATTAGTCCAGTATCGTCAACTGGTCAGCAGACTGTAAGGGTGCTTGACCAGTGGTCACTAGGATGCGGTGGTCAGCATCTGCATTGCTAAGGGAACGTTCGAGTGTTATGTCATTATTTTTAGTTAAAATAACAAATGATGATGTCATTGTTGCTGTTTTATGACATGCTGGGTTAAAATCCTTCATTTGCCATTCAATTTTGCTAAAAATTTTCGCCTACGTTTTTCTGTTGAGAATGTGCTTTTTTGGGACTAAAGCATATCATTTATGCTGACATTGTTATTGAAATTTCTCCGTTGTAATTTTTTTTCGATCGTTGATTACGTCGTCACTGTGTGGGTCTGAAACTCAAGAAAATGTGATGACGTAATATTTTAACATCTCCAGATTAATCCCAAATATTCTATTACTGAGACTGCTCATGGTAAAAATATGAAATTTGCAACTAATTGTATACCGAAAAAAGTGATGTTATATTGGTGGGAACGTTCAAGTATCATATCATCACATGGATGTCAAGGGAATGCTCAAATGCTAAATAAATAACAAATATTCAAGAATATTTGCGAAACTGCTTGAGCCTGCTGATGGAAAAAAGGAGGGTGGACATCTACTGTACATGTTGACCACTTGCACCTCTGTATGTTGTACGTTGACCACATGGACTATGACACACAATAGTAATTTACTCTTTGTACGTTGACCAGCATGATCTCAACATGTAAAGTCATGGATGATTAAATTTATTGGCTGCTTGCAAAACTTATACCGAACACCCCTGCCCAATAGGCAGTAAATGGGGAAATTTTCTTTTTAATTGGAAACTCAAAAAGAAAATATCGCAGAATTTGATTCGAGATTTGTGCTATTTTCTACCACAACAGGTAGGATAATTACCTGGATACGCTTTCTAATCTTACAGAATGAAATTTCTAAGTAATCTGTACACTTGTGCTTCTGAATTAAAATTCCAGTGCTACTGTACAGTACTTGTAATTGCTGAATAAATTTGCAGCACATTGGCAATACTGGTACTGTTTTACCTGTATGAACATAATAAGATTAGCAATAGGCTACTGGTACTGTTTGATGAACGTAATAAGATTATTCATGAATGATTTATGAATGAACGATTACTGTAAAATGTAAGTACATGCAGTTCAAGGAACCAGTTCAAAAACCAGTAGTAGGCCTATAACAATGAAGTCTTCAAAAGCCTCGTTCCATATGTTGATTAGTTTGAGACAGTCCCTTGGGTGGTCAAGTTACAAAGGTTCTACTGCAGTGTGATTTTGAAGTTCGAGTATTACGGGCAACGTTATTTGCCCATGTAATGTCGCTTCTTGGAATGGCATGCTATAAGTGAGTTACACCTCCTTTTATTAACGATATGTTTTGCTGACCTTTGGCAAGCCATCGACTTATTATTCCTGTGTCACATCTAATTAGCCTCGACAGTCTCCCCTTACGCAAATTCGAGATGTTATTTGCATTTGGGCCACCACCCCTTACGTCGTCCGTGTCGAGATGGATTTGTCACAAGTTGATACCAAAAGGGAGGGGGGGACTGAAGGGGGGACCATCTTCCCCTAGGATCCCCTTTAAGCTCGGCCCTATCCTCCGTTATTTTTCTTCGGCATCATCCATATTATGGCTTTCACAAAACTGCTCGTCGTTCGACCCTTGAGCAATTTTCGGAGATGTTGTTCTGAAATACGAGCCTCACTCGACGTTTTATAAGACGGCTTATGAGGTACTTAAGGCTAACTGATGTTGATCGTTGACGAATTTCTGAGAGGATCCTATTGCGCGATGAAGACGAGCCATCAATTTCGGCGTTGCCTATCATAAAATTACGACGGCATTATAAATTTGAACTTTTGAGCTACGATATAGGTCTAGGCTTATAAACAGCGTAGGAGCTTCGGATTTCCCAATGTTTCGTGTGGCAAAGGTGAAATTAGAACTAGCACCTGAGCATCCATGGCCAGGTTGGGATTTTATGCATGTTTGAAGGTCTACTTGCCCTTGTTGGCAAAGAATTTGTTTCTCTCGAGCTTATCTGACAAATAAGAATTCAAATGCTTGATATGCTGTGTTTCTATGCCTGAGTTTTGGGCTTTACTTACTTAAATAATTTTTATTTTGACAAATGCTGTACAATATATGCTGTATGATCACATGATGCAATTCATCAAGGAGATGTCAGGGATTAAATTCTTGCGTGAAATCAGGGAATTTTCAGGGAATGATGGCATTGTGGAATAGTGGCAAACATGTACTACAGAAAATGTTCTTAATGTCCTTAAGTCCTAAATATTAAGTGATTTCTAAGAGATTTATTTAAAGAAAAAAAAACTTTTACATGAGATGGAGAAATAATTTACACAAATAGTTTTCTTTCATTAATTTTTTTTCATTGCATGAAAAGTTAAATACTACATTTTATTCTAAAAATGTCGTAAAAACTTTTCGATTTCAAATTATGAAATTTAACTGCCACTCTGAGTTTACAAAACACATCGTTTCTGAGAAATATCGATTGGATTGACGATAAGTCAGTAGTTAAGTCACCTCCTCCTCTATACTTACATAATTATTTATTGACAAATACTGTACAATGGTATGGTGTAAGACCACATGATGCAATTCATCAAGAACATGTCAGGGAATTAAAATCTTGGGTGAAATCAGGGAATTTTCAGTAAATGATGGCATTGTGAATTAATTTCAGGGTGGCAAACAAGTCCTTAAAGTGCTAAAAAGTACTACAGAAAATATGTCCTTAATGTCCTTAAGTCCTAAATATTCATACACTGTAGAGATTGAATTAAAGAAAAAAATTTTTTACATGAGATGGAGAATTAATTTACACAAATAATTTTCTTTCATTATTGCATTATAAAATAAAGATGAATAAACAATTAAATACTGCACACATTCTGAAAATGGACCTTACATTTCATTCTAAAAATGTCGTAAAAACTTCTCGATTTCAAAATGTGAAATTTGATTGCCACTCTGAGTTTTCAAAACACATTTTTTCAGTAGAAATATCGAGATCAGTAGATAAGTCAGTCAGAAGGCTTAATATAAACTTTGATTGTCAAAAATATAGACCTGGAAATCAGGGATATACATGTACACAGGCCAATGAGGTCATGGAAGTCATGGAGAAGTCATGAAATTTACAACAGGTTCTTGTAATTTTTTATCTTTTTAATTTATTCACAAAATAAAAATTTGGGTCTAACTTCTTCATTTGTCACCTATGCCAATAATGTCGCCAATAATAATAATGTCTCAACAGTGGTAGATGATGTTTCTTAAAATCGCTATCTAGTCATGACATAAAACTTGAACGGCCTCGTATACTAATAGGCATGGAAAAAATTTTGAAGTCATGAAATAGTCATGGAATTTGCAACACCAAATTGCAGTACAACCATTGTTGATAGTTCTTGAAAAATCAACAATTTATATTCTATACATGTATAACATCACGAAAACGTACATAACAATCTTTAATAATTTGTTCATCATTTTTTCCTGTTAATTTCATCTGCATTTTCTGGCTCTGTATTCCCACGCATTAGCGTAAAATGAGAAACCCTTTAAAAAGTATTTGACCAGAAAATGATCATCCGCAGCCCCTCAGCTACTTTATTTTTCGGTTAAAACACTAAAAAGCTGGGCTCAATTTAAAAGCTTTCTTGGCAGAGCGTCCAGCTTGTGCCGCTTAATTTCTGCGCTGGTCAAGACTGTCCGAAAAAGCGCCTAAGCCGGTCAGCAGAAGCGGATGATTGGATTGGATGAACGTTGGAGTACTTAGTCGGTGATCCAGTTAAAGAGCAAATTATTCGGAGTAGTGGAGTGCAAAAGGAAGCTAAGATGAAACAATGTTTGAAAACGAATGGACCAAAGTTAATGCATCATCCTCCACCACCCCCATCCTTGACCATCCCCATCTTCCCCCATCTCATCCTTTCAATTCGCATCACACCGAAATGATAAAAGCACTGGTCTTTCTCTGATTATATTTTTTTCCCACTGCAATGATGTTGATTGCATTTTCTATTAACTTAAAGGTTGGCTCTGGTAATGCAGGGAGAGGCGGTATACAAATACCCTGGAGGAATTTAAAACATGGCGCAAACAATGGAGTGGATAAGTTGAAATTGGAGTGGCAAATTACGAATGTTAATTGCGACGAAATTTCTGTAACAGTCCGACAAATTGCCTGCCAGCTCTTTAGGTGTAAAAACGTTGTCGGTAATCATTTGCTAGAATCACGTGTTGTTACATTAGCCAAATAGTGACAATTTTTTTTCCTATTTTGCCATTCTGAACAACGCCTCGCGAATTGAGACATGAATGTAATCAAGCACATTTTCTCTTAAAATCTTTCTCTCCTCTATTGTTTACTTGCATGTAAGTGTTCATCATTTAAAACTAAGAGTAACAAATGTTTCTATGGCCTTTTTAAAGGCTTTTTCCACCAAGAAAAAATCCAGAAACATTTTAGAAACTTGCACCCCTAGAGGACAAAACCTAATGACGGTCTCAGTTACGAGTTCATACCGTCAGGGAAAGTCGGGGAAATCTAGACATTTTGACCATTAAGTCAGGGAAATTCAGGTGGAAGTCAGGGAAATTCATAATGCCTGGAAATTTGTTGTGGCACAACTATTTGATTGGTATAAGTATCTCAAGAAATGCATTAGAAAAGCTGTATTTCGCCTATGGCAGACTTTTAGTTATTAATATTAGTATTTCTTCTTAAAAAATTGTGGTCTGTTCCATCTTATCATGTTTAGATCTATAATTTGTAACATTTCCCCCATATGGCTTATTTGCTTGGACCAAGGGAAACTCAGGGAAATTCAATTGAAGATTTGGCTTGTCACCCTGACAGAAAAATACAAAAATATAGTAAATTGTAGAGTTGCAGATAAAGTGAATTTTAATTACACATGACATTGTTTATTTGATCAGGGAAGGAAAAGTCAGGGAAATTAATGATTTGGTCATGTATGAATACTGAAATAGTGACCAATTTTTTTCCTTATTTTGCCATTCTGAACAACGCCTTGCAAATTGAAACATGAATGTAACCAAGCACATTTTCTTCTAATCTTTATCTCGTCTATTGTTAACACAAGTCTGCATTATTTTACAAGAGTAACAAATGTTTCCATGGCTTTTTCCGCCAAGAAAAAATCCAGAAACATTTTAGAAACTTGCACCCCTAGAGGACAAAACCTAATGACGGTCTCAAAGTAGCAATTCCAGAAGATGCGATAATTGGTATCCTATTTGCTAGAAAAGCACTGAGCATTTGGTATTGGTTCCAGCTAAGGGGATAAGGCAGTGCGCATGCGCATAAGTTTGCAATTAGCACTTTGATTTCCCCCATTTCCCCTAACTCACTTATTGTAATTAAAAATAATCCTCATTGAAAAAGTTGAAAGTCTTTGCAAGGGTGTTTACACTATAGAGTAAAGCGAACCAATGTGCTTAAGGGAAACTAAGTGTTATTCTTAAATGTATTTTGAATCAACAATGTTCAAACCAACCGAAATAACAGACCCTGACTTTTAGTTTGACCAAGACGTTTTTTGACAGGGTTCGTATGTGATTTCGTGATTTTCGTTGAAAATGTGATTTCTGAGGAACCCTATGATATATTTTGGATTCTCTGAAGTCAGGGTGTGGTCATGTAAACATGCTTTAAAACCTGTAAAAGTCAGTGAAATGTCATGGAAGTTAAATTTCATCTCTTGGGGAATTTAACCCTGGATTAGACGGGAGTATATTTGTGATATATCAACTTCCTTATGCTAACTTTCCTTCAATTTTTTATCTATTTATGTGCTTCATACTTTCCGACATGTAATGGTAATGCATTTAGAAGTGCATTAAAAGACAAGCATTGGAAAATGCATTTTAAAATGTCTGTAGATTGAGACAGAATGCATATTGCGATGTATTATGTGTGTTGGATAATGTCTTATGTAATGCACTCTGAAATATAGTTCGTGTGCATTGAAGAATGTTGTATAATGCATAGTGTAACGTATTCAGTTTGCATTGAAGAATGTATTGTACAATTTACAGGTATATAACATGCATTGTAAATGTGGAAAGCATCGCCATATTTCATAATTTCGAGGTTTAAAAAATCCCAAATGAATTCTGAATTTAACAAAAAGACATCAAAAATACATCAATAGCATTCAATTTAATGCAACAAATCCCAATTATGAATTTATAAAACATCTTAAATATTCAATAAATAAATCAGAATTGCCAATGAAACAGTTTAAAATTCAAAAATACATCAATTTTGTTCAGTTGAATGTAGCAAATCCCAATTTTGAATTTATAAAACATCTTAAATATTCCATAAATAAATTACAAACTGTCAATGTAATAATTTAAAATTAAAAAAATACATCAATTTCATTCAATTCAATGTAGCACACACAACTTTTTTTGTATGTATGTAGTCGTACAAGTCAATATATTTTATAATTAGAGTAAAATGCAATAGTGTAATGCATTTTTCTTTACATTACCAAATGTATTTCGTGCGATAAAAACGACCAATGCATTTGCAATATATTTTGCAATAATATGAATTGCAAATGCATTTTTGAAGTACAATGTACACGTATGTGAATAAATTTCTAATATTCCGATATACTGATGCAGGGGTGTCCGAAACGATATAGGGTTTCACTGTAATTCTTTCTGAGACCCCTTCATATGTCTTTCGTTTATATTCAAATTCATCACGCATGCAAACTATTAAATGTCCTCTCTGACTGCATGAGCACTTCAGTTTTGCACGATGGTAATCCTCAAGAGTGCGTTACCCTTTGGCGTATGCAAATTATCACCCATGGCGACTGAATAATATAGCCATGATCTTCCACGGATGTCCAAGCTTCGTATAGTGGACTTTCAAGTATTTTCCCTATGCTGTAGTGTATAGTGTCTCCAAAGTTAAAGTGGACGCTATTACGAGAGTGCTAGAGTGCATCAGCCCATGGGTGAAAGTGGACAATGACCACACCGGGGAAAAGTACAGGAAACGAAATGGCTTTCTGAATGGAAATTATGCGTATTTTTTCAATGTGTGATTTCATGCATATATCTAAAATGGCTTCCTGACGCGTTTCATAGACGCTATCTCGTACCCAAAATTCATTTTTACTACGAAAAAACCCTTTCAAGTGCTGAAATCCACTTGGCTGTTTCGCTAATAGCAGAGGTTAGCTTCTGCTTCAGCACTTACAGTATATCCATCCTAAAGCAATTTGAAATATGACAAAATTCAATATTGGAGAAATTGGTCTCAGTTTTGGCTTAGGCATGGTGACTACCTACCAGGAAAACCTTGAAGAATTAGAAACATCAGGGAATTTTACATTCAACTTAGAAACTCTGGAAACCTTGGGAATTTTATATTCAACCTTTGAAACTCCAGGAAATTTTATATTCAACCTGGAAATTTCAGGGAATTTTATGTTCAACCTGGAAACTTCAGAGAATTTTATATTCAACTTGGAAACTTCAGGGAATTTTATATTCAACCTGGAAATTTCAGGGAATTTTATATTCAACCTGGAAATTTCAGGGAATTTTATATTCAACCTGGAAAAGTCATGGAATTTGAATTGGAACTTGGCATTTTTAAGTATCAACATTATATTTAGTGTTTATTGTTAATGATTGTAAAGGAAGGTCAATAAGGTTGCAGCATTATCTATTTTTTAAATTGCACTCAGTAGTCCCAACGAAATTATTATTTCTGGAAAATGTCTTATCGGAAAATTTGAAACCTCAGGGAATTTTACATTCAACCTATTCAACCTGGAAACTCCAGGGAATTTTATATTCAACCTGGAAATTTCAGGGAATTTTATATTAAACCTGGAAACTTCAGGGAATTTTATATTCAGCCTGGAAACTTCAGGGAATTTTATATTCAACCTGGAAACTTCAGGGAATTTTATATTCAACCTGGAAAACTCATGGAATTTGAATTGGAACTTGGTATTTTTTAGTATCAACATTATATATTTAGTGTTTATTGTTAATGATTGTAAAGACAGGTGAATATAAGGTTCCAGCATTATCTTGTTTTTTAATTGCACTCAGTAGTTTCTGGAAAAAGTTTTATCGAAAAATTTGAAACCTCAGGGAGTTTTACACTCAACCTGGACACATCAGGGAATTTTATATTCAACCTGTAAAACTCATGGAATTTGAATTGAAACTTGGAATTTTTCAGATTTCAACATTATATTTAGTATTTAGGCCTATTGTTAATGTTTGTAAAGAAAAGTCAATAAGGTTGCAGCATTAGCTATTGTTTTTTAAAATTGCTCTCAGTAGTCCCTACGCTAATATGTTCGACTGCGGCGAATTTCTGCCCTCCATTTATATCCATTAATATTTCTAAATAATTTTTTATCGAAATTTACGATAAAAACTTATTTGATATTGTATTTCCTAAAAATCTAGCCATTGGCAGTCCTATACTGTTACTAATCGTATTTTTCCATGTAAATATGGGATGAACCTAAAAAAAATTACAAAGAAAATGAACATTGCATGGAAAACCTGGAAAATGAGGCTATGATCCTGGAAAACCTGTAACCATGAGAACAAGATCCTGGAAAACCTGTAAAAATGAGAACATGATCTTGGAAAACCAATAAAAATGTGAATTTGACGCTGTTAAATCTGGAAAAAGGATAATATGACCCTGAAAATGTGGAAACATGAGACTACATCTCTTGAAAATTCAGGGAATTTCGTTTATAGAAATTAGTAGGCACCATGGTATGGGCTGACCATAAAGAACAACCTACATAATTTACTGATGGTTTAACTTGTCATTTGGTCCATGTTCTCCATTTTAATTGATGAAATTGACTTTTTGTCATTTCCTGCATGTGTATATAAACAGTTTACTCTTCTTGAACACTTGAATATATTGCGTAGAAAAGGATAAAAGACAAAACAAGAAAAATGTGTTTTCGGGATATTTTTTTAAAAAATGCAATCCATTTTCGTGTGTTGTGTAGAACATGTCGATACCGGAAGTTCTTAAATTGGCACATTGGGACATCCATAATGCCTTAATGGCTAACGTGGATCCAAATGTTGGATTACGCTCAAATAACAAATGACTCCGAATTGATATATTTCGTATAATTCGACATTCAGCCCTGGCAATTTTTTGCTGCTGGTCAACAATGACCGATGAAAACAGATTTAAACGGCGAAATCGCCATTCGGGTCTCGTAGCAACCCAAAAGACATTTTTCGCAGTTTTGTTACACATAAAGCAATTTTGTGATATGTATGGGCTCGCTATATGCTGGATTTGAATACGAAATTGTGAGCAAAATTGCCGGAAATATTTATTCTTCCAGGGCATGGCCCTTGAAAAAGGTCCTCTAATGGGGTTGTTATCTCGCATCTTGCTGATCCATCATTTCTGGTGACGAAATTTTACAATGGATTTGAAATCTGCTTCCTGTCTGATGTTACAAATTTTGGATAAACATGCACTATAGAATATTCCCTGCTTTGAAATGGACATTTTTTTTCAACACTATTCCTTCTGTGGAGTTCAAATATCATGTACTTTAATTTGTGCCAAGGAATAATCATCTCTGTCTCATTTCTTACAACTTTTTAGGTTTAGATAAATTTGAAAAATAACTTAATCTTGCAACATTTCAATGCCCTATGTTTGAAAATAAGTTCTAATTTTATTGTTTATAAATTCATTGCCTGCATCGGTTTCAATTTTTGTAGGTTATCTCCCCTAACTTGAAAATATTCGTCTATTGTATCTGAGATGTTTTGAGCAATTGAAAATTAATAATTAATTTCAGATTTCCAAACTAACAAACAATTCTTAGAAAATATCCTACTTGAAACTCGATGCAATGTATATTGGTGAACCATCAATGTGGTTAGAATTTTTTTTCCTAAATTAAATAATTTGTGACCATTTTTTTGCGAAAAAAGCACAAATATTATTTAGAAACAAATTTATATTTACCAAGCTTAACCAGTTTATTCTAACTGATATTTTTTAAAACTTTAGAGTGGAAATGTCAATGTACTTTCCACATGTTGCGAGATTTATAAGTTCGTTTTTAATTTTTTTCTAAAGTTAGAGTTGTGAAATTGAACCATAAATGGAATTTGGTAAAAAAGTTAATCAGTTATTTTGGCCTTAATGTTGGATTGTTGGCCTATGTTAAACGTCGAAAATTACAAATAAATTGCAACAAATTTAAGCTAAACCTAACCAAATCTATATTTTCACATCCTGACCTAAAATAATCCAACTTTGCCCAGCCTAACATAACTTAACCCGACCTAACATTGACCAAAACACTTGAAAAAAAAAAGCAAAAAAAAAATTAGTGATAGAAAGCCTTGATTTCGACAGCTGACATGGTGACAATACTCAATTCGACTTTTTTTTTGGAGTTTTAATTATTTGTGGAAAATAGTGAATTGTTGCTAATGATAAAGATAGAAAGTTATTTCAATGACGTTTTACAACAGTTCAATTGTGTGCGTTATTAGTGGGATTCGAACCCAGCTGAGGCCCAATTTTTTTTCTTTTGTTGAATTTTCTGCAAAGTAAAATACAAAAAAGGCAAAGAAAAAAAAGGCTGAAATTCAGCAGCGTAGAAGTTGAAGCGCTATACCCTGTTGGTTTCTGAACATACATTACTCTCTCGTCCTCTTTATGCATGGGAACGATGAGGATCCAATTTAGGTAAATAGGGTAAAAAATAGCAGGACTACACCGTAGCTTGTACAGATTAGGGTGCATATTTAATTGTGTGGGTATGCGTTGAAACGACACCTGGGGGAGACCATTATGGCGATAAAGAATGCATTCGGATATTTAATTCATGGAAAAAAACCGATTGATTTTAGATTAGCGAACAACAATGAGATATGAAGATGGCCCTATCTGGCGACCATAAATCTTATAAAGATCAACTTCCTCAGCTTATTGATATTTTTTTATTGAATTCCTTCGCTGCCAGTACCACAAATGAGATGACGAATGAGATTTTGGCAACTACTGGTGACCCCCAAAGATGGGCAGTGTGACAAACCAATTGGCAGAGACACTTTGGCAATTTTGAAGACATTTTTCATTAGATTTTTGACAGCAAATTCTGATACTGCGAAGTTCAGTGTTGGTTTATTAAAATTTTAGAAATTTGAGAACTATACCTGAAAATTCTTGGAAACATGGAAAACTCAAGAAATTTTATATTCAACCTGAAAAACCTGGAAAACTCGAGAAATTTGAAATGGAAACTGGAATTGTTCAGTATCATCATTATATTTTGTCCTATTTTTTTAAAAATTGGACTTAGAAATTAAAATTTCTGGAGTGAAATTTCTAGTAGGCTTATTCCCTTCGAAATTAAAATGACTGAAGTACATTTTAAGGAAATATATGGTGCCTACCAACCTAAAAAGCTTTGAAAACCTGGAGACTTCAGTGAATTTATGGAATTTTAATTGAACCTGTCATTTTTCAATATAGCAACATTAAATTTTGTAATTATTGTAGCTTTTTTAAAAAGATGTGCAATTATTGTAGCTATTTAAGAAAAATATGCAAGGCTGCAGTATTGATGATCTATTTTTTAATGAACACATTGCAGTCTGTATTCCCCTCGAAATTAATATTTCTGAAAACATTTTAAGGAAATTACTGAAAATCCATTCGTTTTTCAAACATTTCCGCGTGGCATTCCCTTTATTTTTAAATATTAAATATGTTTAGTGAACTGCACAATTTATGTTCGTCTACGGCGTTTTATGTCCTCCATTAAGTTTTCCGAATCAATTTTTTATATAAATGTATGTAAAATTCTTCAATTGGGATTAACTAAAAATTTCGGCAATGGCATTCCTATATTAATTATAGGCCTACTAGTAAACACATTTTTGTACGTAAGTGTGGGATGAACCTGTGAAAATGGAGAATATGACCCTGTAAAACCTGAAAAACTTAGGGAATTTAGTTTTCATAAATTATTGGACACTACGAATTCATCTTGGGACATTCTGAAGATTTTGACAATTTGAACAATCTGTTAATTCATTACTTAGGGATAGAATGTCTTGTAAGACCAGATGTTGAGAAGTTTCTCCTTTGGCAACCCAATCTTGGAAAATTGAGTTATCAATTCAAGGAGGTGCCAAACTGAAAGGGGCCCAAGAACAGAGGTCCTAGGGATATGCAAGGGGGAAATTCATTGGGTCTCAAGTCAAAAAGCCATTCAACGGTCCCAAACATTGGCACATGCTGTAAGAAGTCATTGTTGGTGTGGACAATTGGTTTTTGATGTTTGTTGTGACACTGCTGCCAGCAGAATGATATCCGATGGGTCTCTACTGAATGACGGGCCAGGCTTGGAAATGTGATAAATGATTATTGGAAATGCGGTGAAATTAATGAAATACGATAGGTCTTTAAGGGTGAAGCATTGAAAGTGAAAATATTTGGCCGAAGACAACTTTGGGTGTAGCACATTGTTTGGTTGGCAGATGAACACAAATTAAAATTGTGGATTGAATCGTAACAAAAGTGCATTTTCGTCAGTCGTTTGACATAAATGTATGTACAGACCAACACACAAAATTTCCAAATGATCATGTTTTTTCTTTGTAGGCTATATAAGTCATGTTGATGGACTTAAAGGATACATGTTGAAAGACATTTGTTACACATATCATTGCAACAATTGGCAATATCGATTTGTTTTTAAAAAATGAAAACATGGAATAGTCAGGTAAATTAGAAAGGTCTGGAAAATTGAGGGAATTCAACCAACCCATAATAGGCCTACATTTCACATAGCTAGTTATTGGTTATCAAAAATCAAGCGATGACAAGCAATTCTGTGACAGAAATTAATCATGAAATTGTAAATTTAAAATTAAACTAATCTAAATTTGCTGTTTCCTTATGAAAATGTGTTTTATCTCGAGTTTAGGCATTACTTACACCTACTTTGGCTTGTCATGTTATGTCATATTTTTGCATTTACAGTAGTCAGGCGGGTAAGGGAAATTAACAAATCAATTATGCATTTTAGAAAAGGCCTGGAAAAGTTAGGGAAATGGATTTACTTAAAAAACTCAGGAAATTCAGCAAGTCACTAACACATTTTACATAGCTTGTTTTAAAAAAACCTGCTCAGCTTTTTTTAAAAAGTATCTAAATTTGTTGTTCAATATACTATTGTTTTGTATCTTTCCGCTGTCAGGATGGTCAGGGAAATTTGTTTTAAACCCTAGGAAATTCAGGGAAGTTAAAAATGTCATCTCTGAGTGAACCCCGATTTATGCTTTTTTCTCACTTGTTAAGTTATACGTTATGTATTACAATTATCTCATAAAACAGCTAATTTTTGTTTTGAAAAAAAATCTGAATTTGTTGTTCCTTATGCAATTTTTTGTATCTCCAGTTTATAAGCATTCCGTGCATTAACATGTCATATTTTGGCATTTTATGTGGTCAGGGAAATTTGTTTTAAGTCAGGGAAGTCAGGGAAGTTAAAAAATTCACCTCTGGATGAACCCTGTTTTATGAAAGATGCTGTTGTTTTGCAATATGCCATTAATGTGTTTGGCAGTCTTGATTATTGGTCACTTGCTGTAAGACATAACGTATAACTTATCTTATAAAACCATCCCAGTTTAAAAAATCTAAATTTGTTGTTGCTTATGTAATTTTTTGTATCTCCTGTTTATCTGTTTATTCTTTTTAAAGCCTAGGAAAGTTAGGGAAGATAAAGATTTCACCTTTGAGTGAACCTTGTTTTATGGCAGATGCTTTATGACAGATGTTTTACGAAGTATTACAATATGCTATTAAGACGTTTGAGAGTCTTGATTTTTTGTCACTCGTTGTAAAACGTAACGTAGCCTATAACTTATAAGTCGGTTTCTCATCTTTCGATATGTCTAACGATAAGCATGTTGGGATATGATGTGTTCATTTTGATACGTTTTTTTCAACTTTGGGCAAACACACCAGTTTAAAAACCTGCGATTAAAATTTGTTATCAAATTTTTTTTTCACATTTTTCCATTTCGCTCGTGTGCGCAATCCGTTTTCCATTTCTGGCCTACCTGCTGCATATGAATATAATGTTATATGTTAGAAAAACAGCTTTTACGAATTATCTTTGGCGGAAAACATGAGATTTGAAAATCCCTAGGGGGGTTTATGGCAAATGTGAGGGCCTTGGGCCTATTTATACGCACCGTGCTTTGGTGTGGCAGATAGGAAAGGTTGATTTTTATAACTCCGTTTTTATGTGCGAAATAATGTTTTTTTTTGCTTCGAGATGGAAATGCGCAGCTTTCGAGGGTTTACATGGTTGGAAATAGAGCGGTTTTTCTCAACCGAGCTACTTTTTAAAAACGCATGACCAATAAATCCACGTTTTAATACAACTTGTGTGCAAGTCTGACATCGAACGCCTTCGGATTTATCCTGAATTTCACCCTATATAAAAATGTGCAAAAAATATTAATGTAACGTTGCTCTGGCATATCATATTTTATTAAAATGTCGTAAACGCGTGTCGTCTACTTCAACCAAGTTATAACATGCACTCATACCTGGTACCACCAAAGTCACAGGCTGTCGATGATTAAAGTTGCAATATTGATGCAATTCGATACCAGTGTTTTTGTAGAAAAATGGACATGATTTCTGCATTTTTACTTAGCTGGTTAGATTCGGTTTTTACCTAAAGATAAGCAGTATTGCCTTTGATGCCAGAATTTGCATTTAATTTCTAATGAGTCTTCAAAAATGAATTAGGTACAATTCAATATTGTATTCCAGAGATATTTCATTAAAAAATAAAACATTGTTGAAAACTTTAAATTTTACCGCTAGCTACATGTTGATGACTTAAGCTCTGTTTGCATTACTTGCATTGAAATATAAAAATTTTTTAAATATATTAATACACATTTTGAAATGTATTAAGTTTGTAACAAGTTGTAAAAACATCATCTCAGTATTGCTGAATGAAGTGGACTTTTTATAACAAGTTTGCAAGTGTTGACTCACTAAAACATGTTGTGCAACAAAGTTTTATAACTTTCTGAATTACTGATACATAATGATGGATAACATGTTACAAGGAAACTATTACTAAACAGCGTGTATTTTCAAACAAGTTGTATATCTGATACTTTATATAACGTTTTGTTTCAATGTATAGTGGATTTTATCATGCTGGAATCCAGAATATAAAAATTAATTGAAAGTAAAACGTAGTCATATTTTCATAAAAAAATATATGCTCTTTCTCTAGTATCAAATATTTTAACTTTTTTTGTTAATTTAAAAGAACAATCGAAATAACGCATTTTCGGACAACATTAGGTCTTATTTATAGATTTACAAGCGTCGATGTATGTGTTATTTTTCACAAGCGAAAATTAAATTTTGTTATCTTTTCTGAAGTGAAAAAACCGCAATTTTTTGGGGGCTGAAACCAAATGTTTTGCAAATGTTTGAATGCAAAATGTTGCAAAAATGTAAAATGTTGAAGACACGTGAAACCAATAACATAGTATCTAATTGCTTACAAACGCAGTTACCTAGTGTATAATTAACCATTAATTTAGCTTACACAATGGTTCAATCTACTCCCAATCCATTATCATCGTTGATTAAAATTGTTATTCGTCGATATAGTAATCGTAGACGAACAGTGTTTGAATACGACTTATTTCCTCGAAATATCAGTGAAACTGAATGTCATTAGGAAACGTCGTAAAGCCCTAAGTAGGGACTATAAATACATTATCTCGTTTTGATGTTTGGAAATTGCGGTCGGGCGGAAGCAATATGCAAATATGGCAGAAGAAAAAAAAAAGGATAAAACTATTCTTGCTTACTTGGGACAAATATCCTTTCAGAAATCTAGCGGTTTTACCCTTCAATGGCACATGGTCGACATAAACGCTACTGTTTATTGATTTTCATCAAAATTCAAGCTGGTCACATACGATTGTATTGTACGTAAGATGCTGCTAGTTCTGCTTTAAGCGCAAAGATGAGTCATCCCTTTATGACGTCATCGTTTCAAGCAGTTTTCTGGGTTGCTGGGTAGCCAGCGGCCATTTTGTTGGGTGTCCTCACTTAGCTCTGTTAGCGATTGATTAAATCCTAAATGGTCAGCCGCTGCCCTCAACTGGTCATTGCATGAGTGAATCAATCAATCAGCAGTCCAGATATAGAGTTGCGATAAGAACCTCCCTAATTTGGGCTGCATGACACTCGATACATGTACTTTGAGGCTCAACAGCATTTTTTGAATATGAATTCATTTGAAGACCCATAGACGACAAGTGCCACAGGGTGTCTACCGGTCATGAAAGTCATGGAAAAGTCAACAGTGAGAATCACATGAAAATCGTGGAAAAGTCATGACAGATACATCAGGGTCATGGAAAAGTCATGAAATGAGATTCACGTCATGGAAGTCATGAAAAGTACACCAGGGTCATGGAAAAGTCATGAAATTTACAACAGGGTCATGGAATTTCTTTTCATGGATTCACAAAATAAAAATCTGGGTTTAAATTCTTCATTTGTCACCTATTGGTGCGAAAAATTTCGCCTATATCGTGTTTTTGGCCAATTATCATGTCGCCAAAGTGGTAGATAATGTTTCTGAAAATCGCTATTTAGTCATGGCATAAAAGGTGAACGGCCCCATATTCTAAAAGGCATGGAATTTTTTTTGTGTAATCATAGAAAAGTCATGGAATTTACAATTCCACATCCAGTGACATTCTGTATCGTCTACATGTATACATGTAGATCGCGGGTAAGGAGGTTACTTAACTACAGTTTGTTGCATTATAGTTGCATTGGAGGTTACTTAACTTCATTATGTTACATTATAGTTGTAATGGAGGTTATTTAACTGCAGTATATTGCATTTTCGTCGCAATGAAGATTACTTAACTATAGTGTGTTACATTATCGTTGCAGTGGATGTTACTTAACCACAGCATGTTATATTATAGTTGTACTGGAGGTTACTTAACTGAAGTACATTAGGACAGTGAGGGGGGTTAAATTATCGATGCAATGAAGGTTACTTAAATAAAGTATGTTGCATTATAGTTGCAAGGCAGGGTTACATAACTGCAGTATGTTGCATTATAGTTGCAATGGAAGCTACTGAACTACAGTATAGTATGTTGCATTATCGTTGCATTGGAGGTTGCTTAATGAAAGTACATGTATGTTACCGAACTGCAGTATGGTATGTTGCATTATCATTGCATTGGAGGTTACTTATCTTTAGGATGTGACATTATAGTTGAAATGCATATAAAATCCTGTTTTATTGCATTGCATCAATTGGTGTATCGCTGTATTGTCCATAAACACTAAGTAACTCAAAGCTTACATTCTGGACTGGATACAAATATTAAAATAACCTTAATTTGCTCAAGGGCAAACAAAATAAACATGAAGTGAAAGTTGTTTATTTGATCATGACATGTACTTTTTTGTACTTTGATCTTACAACTGTCATCACATCAAAATCTGAGCATAAATGATGGATTTTAGTCGTAATAAAAACCCCTTTTTTGACGTCATCATTTTTCAGTCAAAGCTTACGTCATAATATTTGAATGTCCCCATATTATTAATATACACGAATACTTTGTATACATGTCATAGACAATTTGGGAAAATCAGAATTAATTTAGTTATTAAAACAGTACAAGCTTTAATACTTTAGCTAAAGCAAATCATGTCCCCATTATCACTTTGCTATTATAAATACATGAAGGTGGACTTTGCGAACCGCCAACAGGGATACAGGGTGTGCCCAAGACCAGAGGTTCTGGCTACACATGTTTGTGTTTTTTCCAGCTGTCTGCCCCCAAGGTTTCTTTTTTTCTCCACGTATCCGAACTTGTTTGGTGGGAAAGCAATAAGCACGCTTCATTTGGGGGGCTTAACCCCTCGCTAGCCAAAAACCAATATGGATGATACAAAAAGCATCTTCGTTTTTTCATTTTTTTTTGGACGCTTGATTTGCTTATCTGATTATTTGGCCCTAGCCAGTTGTAGGTTTGATCGCACTATCGATTTTCGAAAGCGTAATTTAAAATAGCGACCCCTATTTCGCCCCCTTTTATTTCTGTCACTACATGTACGAGCCTCCGTGGACGTGCAATTGAATTTGGGGGATTTGTAAAGGTTTTTATATTGTTTTCCAGTTCGTTTCTCTCGCTGTGTTTCGCCAGCGAGAATTAGTGCGCATTTAAATGCTAATGAATTGCAATCGTCCTAATTGAAATGCAATAGGCATCCTGCAGCTACGATTAGATGCGTGCATCCTCTCTCTCCCCTCTGGAAACCATTCACGCAGCGCCATCTAGTGCCAAGAAACGAGAAACTTATCCTGGACTTACTGGGACTCAGTGGGTAGGGCGTACTGAACCATATCTACAACGAAAAGACAAAAATCTGAACCTTGATTTTCAAAATGTTTCACCTTAGCACACCCAACGTTTAATTAAAAATATCGGTACTTATTGCCAGTATTTTTTACTTTGTCAAATATATTTATGATTTTTAAATAAGTTGGCAATAATTTGTATTCTTTTTTTTTTTCCATCTTAGTTTTTTTGGTAATCTGCAAAGCGTAATTTAAATTTATAGAAATTAAAACTGTTGTCTGTAAATTAATTAACAAACAAAGGTAATCTTGCTTTCAGGAATGTAAACGTAAGTGGAAATATTTTCGACGCATTTTAGTGTTTTCTAGGGTATCTACCAGTCATGAAAGTCATGTAAAAGTCCTGAAATTTACAACAGGGTCATGGAATTTGTTTTTCATTGATTCACAAAATAAAAATTTGGGTTTAAATTCTTCATTTGGCAGAATGCTTCTGAAAATCATCATTTAGTCATGATACAAAACTTTAATTATCCCAATGCCGCCCCAAATTCTAATAGGCATGGAAAAGTGTTTGAAGTCATGGAAAAGTCTTGGAATTAAATTTGCAATGCCAAATCCAGATGACATCCTGTTTTCCTAAATTGTTGAATGTTGTATTTCTGGTCATGTTTAAATACAGTCTGCAATTTTATATTCTTATTTCTAATCAATTCAATTCAATTCAACTCAGTACCCTGCAGTCAGCAAGATATGCCATGTGGCAGGGGGGTGTAATCCATCAACCCAATTTAACCGACTAATGTCGCAGTAGGGTGGGCACCACCAACATCATTGTTGAAATGAATGTCTCGAACCTTACTGCTATCCTTTGGAAG
>JAQGAF010001201.1:0-34173 GCA_034687865.1 Kryphioiulus occultus | reverse complement strand
GGGTTGATGGATTACACCCCCCTACCACACGGTATTCAGTTACTGATAGTAGGGTACTGAGTTGAATTGAATTGAACGTTCCCAAACCCCACCCCGTAAAAAGATCCCATAATACCTAAACGTTTTTTTTTTTTTCAAGTTTGAAATCGATCAGGGTTTACCCAGATATGAAATTTTCCACTGAAAAAATTCCCTGTCCGCCCTGACCAATGAAAATGCAAAAAGGTGACATGCCAATATTAGTAATGCTAAATTCAGGGCTTATTATAAATACCAACAGGTAAAGAATTAACATGCATTTTCATAGAAAAACAGCAAGTTACCGTTAGGTATTTAATTTTTTTTTCACAAATACTTTTATTGATTTGTTGAATTTCCCTGACTTTTTCAAAGTAATGTTAACACTTTCCCTGACCACATTTCATTTCCCTGACTTTCCCTTACGTTACGTTTCATGGGTTTCTGCAACCTGTGCCTAACCCTCAACATTCAAAGCCAAAGCATCACCCACTGAGTCACCCCATCTCATTCCGCCACTGTGGTGAAAAGCACAAATGCAAATGGCCAATAGCATCCAGTCCTTCAGCCTTAATTCGCCATCATTAGCCAGGCGAAAAGCAGGCAAATTAGGAAGTGATTATGCAACTTGGCGTTGGTGTGCTCACCACCAGAGTTGCCAGTCACCGAGTGGGTATTGCCACACCGGAGGAAAAACCTGCGAGTCTGAAGTCATGTTTGGCTGCAAAAGCTCACCTCGACCACGTTGTTCATTTATCGAGATAAAGAAACTGGCACAGCGGTTCAGTTCCAAAGCCCTCCTATCAGCCCCCTGGGGGGCACGATTCCCAACCTCCCCACCGCCAGTCGAGCCTACCTGGATCACTCCGAAATCGGTTCAGTTACAGGTAGCACTTGTGCGAGAAGGTGGCTGCCAGAACATCGTCTGGCCTCATGTATCACTCAGTCATGCTCAAGCTAGTGCTCGTCTGCCTGCTTGTGCAGGTGGGTGCCAACCCCCAGCACTTGGACCTCTCTGGCAGTAACTTCAACGACACTGTGCAAGACGTTGATGATGACGTCAAGGACATTGAGGTGCCCTTGTCGACAAGTGCCACAACGCCACTGGAAGGGCATCACCAGCCCATGGCCCTTGTTGACAACAACCTATCTGACGAGGATGTGGACTATTCTGATGGATCTGACAAGCTTTACGAAGACGCTGCCAAGATTCCAGAAACGTCTCTGGTTACCGGGGACAACCGGACAGAGGCAGGTAACATCGGTGACCAGGACGCGGATCCCGTATCTGGAAGTGCCGGCAGCGATGTGGTGGAGGACCCGCTGGACGTTAGCAGCAATGCCTCTAGTGTCGAAATTCCAGAGTCCTCCATTGTTTCTGGAGGCAACCTGACAGAGTGGTCAACGGAAGATGTTGGAAAGGTTGCCGAAGAGCAGCTGGATGGCGTTGGCTCGCCTTCTGTGGCTCCAGAACCGTCTGATGCAGTGGCCACAGACGCCGGAAGTGCGCTTAGCAACGTTTCCGAAAGCTCTCCGGAGTCCCATCAGGTAACCGGCAGCGGTTCGGTTGACCAGGAGGATACGGCAGCGTCCATAGTCGAGTCCGAAGGCATGTTCACCGTGAACCGCAAGGTGCCGGTAGCCCTGGAGCAGACGTTGGAGGAACCTGTGTCCAGCGGGGATGGTGCCCTCGAGCCCTACAACCTAACGTTCTGGCCGGAGTACTCCGGCGATGACCACGCAGAATCCCAGGTCTCTTCGGGTGAGCCGGAACTGACCACCAGCGCAGTGAGGCGGCCGGTGGTGGCGCCCAGAATGCTGTTCGTACCTGGGATGCCGCAGACGCCGGAAAACGATGAGGAACCGGAAGTGGTCAAACAACATGGCCTTCGCTGTGAGGACGTGCCCTGCGAAGCCCACCACCGCCTCAGGGTGACGGCCAGCACGGCAGGAGGGGTTGTGATTCCCTCAGGAGTCACGCTTACAGTGCGCTGCAGCGCCCAGGGTCCGGCCAACGATACGGCGGTCATCAAGTGGCATCTTCCGCCCCGCAAGGTCTCCAACGGCACTCTGGATGGCGATGAAGACGATGTGGAACGGCGTGTGAACATCACCGAAGAGGTTCTGGAGCTTCACGGCCATGATAAGCGGGTCACGGTGAGCATTCTTAAGGTTGCGAACGTTACCGAAGAAGACGCCGGAGCGTACGTGTGCGCTGCTGTGCTCACCCAAGAGTGCTGCCAGAGGAACCACACCCTTGGGGTGCGGATCTACGTACCGCCATCCTACGCCGTGGACTTTGCCATTGTGGGTGCTGTGTGCTTCGTGGAGTTTCTGGTCATCCTCTACTTCAAGACACGCTCGGACAGGCAGGGTAGGCCCAAGCAGCCTGCCAGCTCTCCGGACAATGGCTACAAGGCAGACTACCAGCCCGTGCCCCTGGCCGAGAGGTCCAAGCAGGTGCAAATCGAGGAGGAGGAACAGCAGAGACTGACATGAACGACTGGAGCAGTGTCTTCAAGTTCCACAGGTTGCAGCTCATTGGACTTACGGGCGCAAGTTCCCGCTGATAGTGCCTTTGTGGATAAGCTGATCAACACCGCAAGGACCAATTCAATTCAAATCAGAACCCTACTGTCAGCAAAGATATGTGGTGTGGGAGGTATGTGGGAGGGGTGAAAGCCATATGCCCAGTTCATTCCAATGTCTTTTAGACTTGTAGCATCCGGTCTACCAATAGAATGTTGCCAGGCAAGGTACTACTAATTCAATAACTTTTCAATGACTTTTTAATACTTCAAAAAATGTTAAATCCTTTTGGAATATGGGTCCGTTCAAGTTTTATGTGATCACTAACTAGTGGTATTCAGAAACAACTCTACTACAGTGAAGACATGATCATTGGCCTAAAAAAACGCCATTGGCGAATTTTTTTGCAAAACTGGATGACAAATGATGAATTTTAACCCAAATTTTTATTTTGTGAATCAATCAAAGGTGAAAATTCCATGTTCCTAATGTAAAATGTCATTACTTTTTCATGACTTCCATGACCTGGATTTCATGTCATGACTTCTCCATGATTTCCATGGCCTGGATTTCATCTCATGACTTTTCCATGACTGGCAGACACCCTGAAATACTATTGGTCTGAAGCGTGAAAAGAATTGGAAATCGAAAATTGTTTGAGATACAAAAACGATGTAGTCATCATTCCCGATAGTTGCTGTTTTTTACAAAAAGAGTAGCAGATTTTTCAAGATCTTTGCTCCTGCATGCTTCATTTTTAGTTCGCATGGAGACTATGGCTGGCTACATCGTTTTTTAGTCGCCGTTTTAATCGCCGAATTATAACCGTGTAAATAAAAACTACATACGAGAAACACCAGAATGCGTTCTTCATTGCTTTATTTCTCCATTCTTTTGGAGTGGAAACCACTTGGGATACAACAGCGGAATAACGAACATCTCTTGATGATGTGAATGTGATTTTTTGCTTTGATTAAACCTTTAAATTGCAGAAATTACTACTAGATGCAAAACAATTCGAAAACTTATACAATTTCAAAGGGAAATTGATGGTGAAGTGTGAAATCAATGTCATTGTCATGTTGTGAAGCCCAACCTACACCAAAGAAAGTTCGTTTCTTGAGAAAGAGGTGTCCAAGCGTCCCCTTCATGCATATGTAACAAGAGGTGAAAATGGGAAGAAAACGACACCTTTCTATCTTTGGGGCCATAAAACACTTAAGAAGTTGTTTTTTGCTAATGTACTCCAAGGTGGAATGAGAATAAGGCGTTAAAATTCTACTTCTAAGTACCTTGACCTCTCCCTACAACTATCACCTTCCCCTGCAATTTTCAGTGACAATTGTTACAAGAAACCAGTTACTTCTTGGTATTACAGGGTAATAGATTGGAACGACCTTAAAACGGGTTCAAGGGCAAACCAATATTATAAAGAGTTTCCGTGTTTACTTTTTTGACGTCATAACAGACTGATGCTACACATACGTAATATAGACGATACATTCAGCCTGTATACATTAGCAAACGTAATTTTTGAATTCTTGTCAGTGACTTCACAAAATGGCACATTTTGGTAAGCCTTGCATTGTGAGATTCATTTCTTGGAAGACTGACTGTGACATCATTGTTAGGAATGAAATTTCGATGAATGTGACGTCATTATTTTTCACCAGTAATTGCGTTTAATGAGAGGATGTTGCATTTTGCTGTCATATGACATTCTCAGAAACCAAGATGATGCCTTCTTTAACACCAATTTTAGATTCCAAAATTTGGATTTTTTTTTAATAAGTTAGTGAACGTTAGGCCCAGATGGCTAATTTTGGCGTAAAAAATAATCGCATGTTTGTCAAAGTGTGTACATGCACACCTATGTAATTTTATCGCCGATATCAATTTTTTCCCAGAAAGCAAAGGTAAGTGACATTTCGGTTGGGAAATCCAATTTGCGGCATGTTTTGATCTCCAAGAATAGTATTTGTTAGAAACCCAAGTGACCAAATCAGAAAAAAATATCCTACATCCAACCTAAATCAACCCAAAGCCTAGTTTTTGCTAATTTGGCCATAACCTCCTTTTCGCTGAGCTACTTTGTATAACTTGTATAAGAATGGCGAAAAGAGTGACAGTGGTTGAATTTTGAAATTTCCATTCATAATCGAGTTATGGAAATTATGAACATGCATTACAGAAGCACATGAATTCCCATAGTATTGGACAATGATGAATAGATACATCAAGTTCCAGGAACATTTTTGAATATCATGAAATATTATTGTATAAAGACAATTAAGGAATGGAATATTTAGAGTTTTTGTTGGATACTTCTACAGTACATGTGTATAACGACCAGACCTTATCTAAAAGTTCTGCTATAGCTAGCCCTATAATGATAATACTTAAGAAAATAGTCTTGGATCAAAACTTGATTATGGAAAGATGAAGCAAAAATACATGCATCTTGAAATAAAAATCTTTGTCAAAGAAAAGAGGCTTATTTTGATCACAGTAGGTTTCATAAGAAAGCAGCAATGCAAGTTCACTTAAACTCCCAGGGCACAACGAGATCGTTTAAAGTGATTTTAAAAGGTACCAGCAGAAATTACACCAATAAGGAAATGTCCACCCATCTGATGGCAGGGGAAGAGGATTCTGAAACACCTTGAAAATAAATTATCTGTAGTATAATAAAAGAGAAGAACGAGATGTGGATATCATGTCAGTGTATGTTTGACTGTAACATTGGTCGAATTGATGACGAGATGAAGTTTAGGATTAAAGGTACAATTAAATTTTAACGTTATTTCACACATTATGCCTTGAACCGAATTTTCCATATGTCCATATTTACACGGTATTAGTTAATAGCAATCGTATGCAAGAATGCAAAAAGCCACTTTCAAACAAGGTATCCTTGCTTTTCATTAAGTGTTTGCTTGCTTATAAGGATTGGGAGAGGAAATTAAAGTTAATCCCTGTCCTAAATATACACTGACATGTTGCGTCAAAAAAAATTGACAAGTCAAGCATGATTCTCGCATAAATATAATTCACACTTGCTTCAACATGTGAAAGCAGTTCCCATACATTGATGTATGTGAATGGACATTCGAGGACCACCAGTTCAACCAGGATTTCAGCGAAAGCTAATCTTTTCACCACAGCCTTGCAAACTTGAAATGACACGGTTTATTGCACAAACCGACAAAACACATTACGACTTACTGGAAAACAGATAAAACCCTTTTTCTAAAAAAAGTGTGTTACCATGCCGCCATTTCCTTTGATATATTATTACAGGTATAAAATGTACGTGCATACTATACAACTGATTTCAACTTGCAGACATTAGGGCCAAACGCTTTCACTAGATGGGGAATTTCTTGCATGTTGTCCAAATATCACAAAATATTCATAATACAATTTATAACTCTCGTTATCAGAAACTGCTTATAACTGGTTAATTCATGCCCCAAATAATCTAATGTTCACTAAACACTAATCCAGTGCAGTCATTAACCATGTCCAAAGCGACATCCGGTGCAAACAAACCATCCAAAAGTCTTTTGGACTTCCAAGAAAGTTCGAATAAACACGAGTTATGGGCTATATATCAGCATCTGAGCATTACCTACGAAAATCCCCGCCTTGGTGTCAACAACCTAATTCGCAACATTCAAAATCACAGTACAAATTAATTTACAGACCAGCTAGGAATTCAAATGTTTCGCAAAACCGGATCTATCGAGTCATTCCTCTCCAGCAGCTATGCGTTAATGAAAAATATCGCCATGGTCAGTCTGTCTGCTTTGCCTGGCCAGTGCTTTTCACCTTCTCATTTTAATTAATAAGCATTCAGGATGATGGACAGCCAGCCAGCGCCCAAGACAGAAAATCTGGAGGCCAATGGCAGGAGTGACGAGCTTGCAGAAGCTTCCAAAACCAGAAAGGATGATGCAACTTGCACAAAGAACTGAAGTTTGAGTACAAAACTACTTCTAGGAAGTCATCAGAAATTTACGAAAACTGGAATCGTCAAAGAAATGCCACCTTGTTTTGATGTGAAAAGCGATTTTATCAAGCTGAGATTTGTTTGGAACAAGCGACAAAATGACGTTAGAATATGGACATAACTCAAAACAACTTGTACATCCAAACCTGAGTGAACTCAAACTGGCAGTCTACACCACAAGCCCAGAGGGAATCCTTACATCAGAAAACCCTAATTCTCATAATCTTCGTCAAATCTCCAACAACCTCCCAGATTCCAGAACAAAATCCACGGAAACATTGAGTTTTGGCAGTGGTTGCATTTACTCACACTTGGAATTTATAGGGGCCAATGAGCAGCAATAAGAAGTTATTAGAAAAGCCCCTTGGCCACATTTCAGGCATTTGCAGTCGTTTATTTTGCGATAAACCAGCTTCATTTGAAGCTGGAGTCCTGCCTAAGCTTCAGGCAATAGAAAAAGTGACATTCGCAACATTAGCAGTTGTGAAAAGCCTGCAAAAGCGATACAAGGCTTCGGATATTTAGGCTGACAAGCAACCAACCTGTTTTCAAAAGACCCCATGACCATATTTCTGGCATTTATAGTTCCCAAGACTGAGTCGAAGTAAACAGGTTTCCGTAAGAGACACCTGCTGCACAAACCCAGTAAAAATCTAAGAAGAAAACACGACTTTTGTATACATGTAATATATGCATTTTGTTTTGCAAAAAGGGTCCATAAACTAAAGTTCATTAAACTAGCGCAAGTTTCTCGGAAAAACTTTCTTGGATACATGAAATCGTGACTTTCCAGTGTTTCCCAGCACATGTCAGGGCTTCATAATGGTTTTGCTGTCTAGCAAACTCGTTATGAATTTTCCTCGCTTGTAGCAGAAAGATCTATGATGATGATTTAGTTACAGATATCCATGTAAAATGGATAATTTATCTTGGAAAGATATCGCCTGAATAGTCAGCACCTGACCGTTCCAAGGCATGATGATAAACTAAGAAAACATAGATTAACTTTATTGCTATACAGCCTAAAGATGTCCTTGAAGAAGGACAAACACATTGAACCTACTAGAAGTATACATGTAGTTATTTACTGACTGATTTTATTAGGATTTTAATGCCATGATCATAATATCGATATTTTGAATGTCTAGACATGGTGACAAACTCATAAATTTGTGCCCTGAAGTCCATCTAATTAGCAATATATTGCCTATATAAGTTGGGACCTCCTCAAATATGAATTTCATTGTCATATTTCAGAGTTCGCCCAGAGATGAAATTTTCACCTTCCTTGACTTTTCCAGGATTTAAAACAAATTTCCCTGACCATTGAAAATGCAAAAATATGACATACTGTATGCCAATGTAAGGAATGCTATGTTGCTTATTAAACAGTCGTCTTAAGGAAACATCAAATTTACATTAGTTTTTTTTAAATTGACAATTTCATTATAAATTTCTCTCGCATAACTTCTTGCCATCTCTTGGTTTTTCTGTTATCCAATAATTACATGCAGCAATGTAAAATGTATTTGTTCACTTGTTGACTTTTCCTGACTTCTTCAAAGAAAATTAATTTTTCCTGACCTTTCCAGATCTATTCAATTTCCCTGACAATTCCAGGTTTTCCAAGTTTTGGGTGAGCCCGTATTTGCTCATTTCAAACGGTTTACTGCACAGATATCTATCAAAACTCTTCACTAGCTCTTGACTAACCCTGATGATGATAAAAAATGGATGTCCAGCCGACATTTAACAGAAACTAAACCAACAAGGTCTTCATTGTTAAGCCTTGGATAATTTGAAAGACGCCATTGATACCTGGTACAATATCAAGTTGACAACCTTGAGATCTTGTAGAACTAAGTCTAAATGTGTACTTTGATATTTCTAAAGAACGTTTATCCAACGCCTGACAATACCAACAGGCATGTTTAAATTAAAAAAAAAACAGCTCGAGTACCTCGGACCGTTTTGATAGTCAAGTGTATGGAAACTTTAAAAAAAACCAAGACAACCACAAATGCTAACTGCACAAGAAATCAATTTATCAAGTACGTTAGCAATCATGGCATGACGTCATGACTTCATGGATAGGACCCTTCTAGTTTAATTTGTTTTCCATCCAACGTTTACTGCAAAGGCAATTTCATGTAAGTACATGTACAACATGCTAGTTCTCCATTCGTGAGACTCATGTCAAACACGCTATATAGATAGATGCACTCCCTACCGAGCTAGAATTACCAAGTCAGGTTGTCAATTACCACTTGCCAGTCTTCAGCTAACAAGGGAGGACAAATCTGCAGGTTCTCAGCTGGGTACCATCAACCCTAAGGGTTCCTTCCTGAAATTCGACTCCCGGGTTCCCCCTCGACATTTAAACATTTCCACAACAATTCATGACCTGGAGGATCCTGAACTCTGCAATTGTCTGCATAGGAGGCATATGAACTTGAATTGGTTACGTGTGCGGGCAAGAGCAGTCGTTAGCAAAATTCAAGCCAATTCTGAGGTTATGAGGTAGGGGGTCCCAACATGAAACAATATCAAACCTTAAGAGGACTTGTTTCATCCTGCTATTCTAACAGTGGGGAACATATCAGCACTGAATGCCATTCATCATGCGAGTAATTATTGTGTTCAATCAGATGGAGCTGCAAAAAGCTGAACCAGTTTCTACCCTTACTTGTTAAAAAAATATGAATGCATATATTAAGGCGATTTTGCATAATGTAGCATATCTTTCTTCATCGTATATGGTAATTCACTAGGCCATGCACAGTTTAGTTTAGGGCATGTACTTTTCACCTTCCTTTATATGAAACTGGTAAATCGGGAATCTAAATCAAGTCGAACTATGTAATCGTACTTGAACTCACAAATAAAATGCAGCGGGACCCACGCTCAGTTGTAGTAAAACATCAATAAGAAAAACCTATCAGGTAAAAGAAATGAATAACCTGTGGAGATACTCGTGCTTTAAAATCAGAGATAACCAGGTTTTACATTTGGACATGCCCTTATAGTCTTCTCTCGTTCTTGTTGTGACCAAATCAAATTTCCCCTATTAAATTTCAAGCTTTTTTCCTGTTGCAGTATTGTGAAAAATAAATAATGAAGTACCTCTGAAATTCATCATTTTCAGAGTAATCTTGGATCGTTACACTCAATAAACCATTACATAATGGAGCATATTGCCATTGACCAATAAAATTAGTAAATCATTATCTGATCATTATTTGTACTCAAAAATAAAGAAGAAACCATTAGGCAGTCTAAGGTACTAGCTGATTAAAAGGGGTAGTGCATATAATAACTTGTTTTGGTTTGATAATGGCAACAGGGAAAAAACAATGGCTATGATTAAGCTGTGTACCTTTATGAGTAGATAGAATATTAATAATTCTGTATTTATATTTTCATTTATGCCGTTTTTCCACTTTTCTATCCTTTTGTAGATTACCCAGGGAGTAACAGAATAGTGTGCATAATTGAAAAAGTTTTTCTTAGCACAAGTATTAACTGCCATTAAAGTACCGTTAATAAATTGCAAAGATCACAGCTTCGTTTCATCAGTAGGCTAAATCAGTTTCTAAACAAGAATTGGGTGTATTGAGTTGCCAACAAAAACAGAAAATCCACATTACAAAATCTGCTTTTTATCAGATGAAGCCAAACTTGTCACCACTTTCACAAATTACTTCATGCTGCTAGGAATTGATGCAATTTTTAACAAAGTGAAGCGATAAACATTTCCCAAAGAAACTGTCGGTGCCATCTCTATATAGTTAACACAATTCATTGTCCATACTATTTAATTTCCCTCCTAATTAATCAACAGCTTTTGTTGCCAATAGGAATTAAAACCTTTCGCTTATTTTAGGTATGTCTAATTTCATTTTCACAACATTTAACATCAACTTCACGTCAGGTATTCTTATACATGCACCCCGCATACAAATATAGTAGCTTATTTTCGATAAAAAAGTTGACTTCTTACCTTTTTTTTTCTTCAACTGTGTCAATTCCTTGTTCAGTTTTGTTGCCGTTTGTTTCAGTGTTGCAATCTTCCGTTTAAGTTCGTTTTCATTTTTCTGCTTCTCCGATATCATCAGCGAATACTGCTCTTCCACTTTCTAGGATAAAAGAAATAGTCATTTTCAAAACTTGAGAATTTTTTTTAAAGTTGCGTCAAATGCACAATTGATGTGCCAAGAAAACGAACCTTTGTGGCTTTGAAATTCTCTTGGAGAGTTAACAGCTGATCAGAAATCGTTTTATTGGACACTATGAGTGAGTTTCTTTCCTATAAAAAAGTGAATTGCAACTGAAATTTAGTACATGTGAAAAGACAATACGCAATTATTATTTACAGCAAGGACGACAGTCACATCAACTCACCTCTCTCATTGGTTCAAATTCTTGAAGAACTCGGCTCAGCTCACTCTCATATTTGATGCAATCCCTTAAAGAACACACATTTTAAAGAAATTAGATTAAAATCCTAATAATTACAGTAATTCCGATTTCACAGGGTCAATTCTTACCTCCGAAGTCGCTCCACAAGTAGAGTGGCCTCTTCTAGTTTTTTAACCTGAACAGTATACTGTAATCTTAATTAAGGAAATTAAATGAAAGATAATGTATAAGAAGAGAACCTGTACCGGAACCAGCAAAATGCTTACATACTGGCAACATTAATAGAATGTTGAAATAGGCTATGCTCAGCACTAAATACATGCTTGAAAATATATTGTTTATTAGGTTTAGCCATCTAAGAACAATTGAGAAAGAAAAATGACCTTGCCAAGAAAAACAACATGTGCTGTGATTGACATGATATATAAACTGCATGCTTTGGCAAACAGTAATTTGTATATATACATTTAGCTCAACAGTTCAAATATTATGTCTGGCACTAATTGTGCATACTTCGAGATAGACTATTGTACTTAATCAAAATTATGATAGCCGATTATAGCTTTTCTAGATTTCAAACGTTTACTTTATAAAGGATATCTTGAGCCCTTTCTTCAGAATATCTTGTAAGTAAACTGAAAACGTAAAAATGATTATTAATATGAAATCACAATTTATCAAACATTTCAAATACTTTCAAATATAAACGAAATATGATTTTTTTGCTGGCCTTACCTTGTTGAAATAATTTTCTTCCTAATTGTAGAAAAATTCAGTGCCAACCTGGCTTGGGTCATTTCGAATTCCTGCAAAGAATACAAAAATGCATTCATCAATTATAAGTAAATATACTCAAAACTTAGTGAACACGTCAGTTCATTAAAGACTACTATCATAAATTATGCACATTTATGAATGTTAAGAAATGCTTTACTGTCATTTATCTCTGTGATGGTTCCCTCCTTGTCATTGCAATACCCGTACTTCACATTTAATTTGCAATTTTCCAGTTATGTTCGTAACAGTTATGAAACTTTGGGTTCTTATGCTGTACATACATTGATTTCAGCTGAAAGACTCTGAATAAATCAATTTGCAAACACCGGGTATGGTGAAAACTGAAGACAAAAAATATATTCAAATACTTCCGCCTTTTACACTTCTTACATTATCAACCATGGGGTTGTAGCCTGCTTGTAGAAGCACGAAGTAATACATACGCGTGTTTGTGTTCCACACCAATAACAAAATCTTGATGTACACGTCTGTGTCATTTCTCCATACATTAACAAGTAGGCCTACATGTACGTGCAGGCCTCCACTTCATCGAATTTTAAGAGTTACTAATAATTACAAGTTGTTAGAAATCATTGGTGGAACACAATACTGCAAGCTCATTTTCCATTCCATACATTTCTAACTTGTACACATTTGTGGAATAGAGCCTTGCATGTCATTGCTTCGTGTCACTCAAATGGCATTGTACAAGACAATGTTTCCAAATGAGGCTAAACAAACAGGTGACATGAACGAGGATTAGAAGCGAGTCTTGTAGCTTTTGTGAAAATGGTTCAAAATGTCAAAGGTGTCATTGAGCAATTTTCAGCAATGATCTTTGCTTGCTCAAAATGAAAATAGTTTTACTCATGCATCAACAAGCATGGTAACATTTGAACCACTTGAACGCATTTCCACAGTTTACTACAGCCACACTATGCAAACAAAGATTATACTGATGAAATCTAACAGTGAAAAAATCTATTGATTCTAAATAACCGGTCAGAATTTGAAGATTATGACTCGGCGAATGTCATTCATTGACGAGACCACGTAATAAAAGGGTTTAATATTTGAAGTAGGCCTAACCAAAGCTTGATACATTGATAGGCCTTCACGATGAACCTGGTGAAGTTTGGTAACTATTGACCAAACCATCATAGGGCACTCAACTATAGTGAATTACTGGATAAGGTTGAAGTATGGTATAAACCTGAGTCTAGAATTCATGCAATTCGTATCAGAACCCAATTTATGAGAGTAAAAATAATGATATTCGATGCAGTAGTAACATGACGGTTCTACAGTCACATGTTACTGTGTACTTACCGACTTCAACCTCTCACAATTGCCACACGTTTGTACGTCGTCGTCCGTCATTGTAGGATATATGCAGCGGGTTGTTGTTCAATTAATTAATGCATAAATTAGCGAATAACCCGAGAATTTCCATCAAAGGACGAAGCAACAAACGCACCGTTCACGTTCTCGGCACCATGCTTCACAACTAACCGGCGTTTTGGAAGTTCGCAACAGCGCTTCAGCAAACCATGTTCGAAGACAGGGCTCCACCATAAAATGCCGCAACGAAAATTAAAATGTGACCAGAATCCAAGTGTAGCAAGAGTGCATGCAAAAGAAATAAAAAGTTGAACATTTTTGTTGCGTGATATCAGACTCTGTAGAATTATAACGACTTTTTTGAATTATTTTAGCGATGTTTATTTCGCTAACGGTTTTTGGCTTTTGGATTTTTGACGTTATTTATGAGAACTGTTTTTTTTTCTAACTTTTTTTTCAAAAAAATTAATTTAATTTTGACTTTTCAATACTTTTATCTGAACTTGATTGAGAGAAAAACGGGCTCGAAACCGAAGTTGGTCGTTTTTAAAATACCGCAACTTGCAGCGATGCCTTGTAGCCTTTGCATAATTTGAAGTTTGAAATTGATTTTACTTTTACTAATTTGTCAGATTTTATAGCTTTTCGGATATTATTTTGCCCACAGGCCAGCTAATTGTGGCTTTGGTGTTCATTTGAAAATTCACCTTTGCTTGAAAGTTTTTCATACCTTAAGCTATATAAAAGTGGCTGCTTTGGGCTGAATTTCAATCAAATGAACACAAAACCTTACATTACTTTCCAGCAGGTCTTAACCATTTCTGTAAAAGTGGAATATATAGAAATAGAAGCACAAACGAATTGACGGTATAGTGGCTTACCTTATACACAATTTGTCGTTCAACAAATGAATGAGATGCATAGCTATCTTCAATGACATTATGGCGATTATGCAGGTCTAGGGAAAAGTAAAATTGGTTGTTGATGCTCCATATAGAATTTTGTAATTTTGGAACGATAGCTTAGCAATCTTCTATCCTGACTTGTGACATTTCATTCGACGATAGATTAATAGTCACTGGCTCTGGTGAGCGCAATGCAATAGTTTATGGAGTGAAGTATTGATCCACCTTTCAAGAAAAGCTTTATTTGAGAAAGTTGTATTGCCATAGAACTCTGAAATACGATATGTATATTTTGTGGCATTTTTAACAGTTTTATCAAGTAAATTCCCAATAATGTGTATATCAAAATATTTTCGCTTCCGAAGGTGATTTTCCTCACGCTTCTTGTACGCTTATCTTTTTGGAACCTGCATTTTCCAACGTAATTTATAAAATCGGAACATGTTTGTTTTCTTGCTAAAATTCCGTAATTTTTCTATTATGGACCCGAGGATTGTACCTTACAAACATTGTGTGTAATCGTAAATTTTTTCAATGTCTGTATTACATCTTTTTTATAATAAATATCTAAAGTTGTACTATCTTGACAATCTCATGACATTTGTGACTTACTCATTAACGACATTAAAACTTAATTTGGATGAATCAAACAGCCAGGTTATCTACTGGATTTGGTATTGCCAATACCAAAATTTTCAATGACTTTCTCATTACTTCAAAAAACGTTCAATGCCTATTAAAATATGGGACCGTTCAAGTTTAGACATCACAAAATGGTGATTTTCCGACACATGCATGTGTCAGCAGCACTCCACATAATGTTCATCCCTTTTAAATTAGTATTTTTAAAAGCGAGTTTCCCAACTCTTACACAACTTCTCGGCAAAAAATCGGCCCATGTCAACTTAGCAATATTATCTTCTAATTTCACTATCTTGTGACGCATACAACAATCTTTAGACTGGGATACTGAAAGCTAAACTGTCAAATTATAATTGAAAAAATTCAGTAGGCTAATTCATGTACATGTATTTTGCTTTGATCAATTTCAAAGCGATTTCTGTCATGGCTGTGTGACTCATTCCTGGTGTCGCCTATATGTGAAATTTAGGCATTTTTTCTCAATTTGCAATCAAGTGTAAGCCCTCGTTAATCTACAGTGTACATGTACTGTATGTAAATTATTGTAAAACATTTGACATAAATAGTACTGAAATAATTCAATAAGCTGTGTCAGAATAATGAAATTGGTGTGAAACTTACCATCTATACAATCTCTCGACAACATACAAGTGTAGTGTGCACAACCGTATACTTTTTCAGTAAAACAACAGATAAATAGTGTTCCTTTCAAAATCTAAGAAAAATGATGCATAAAATTAGTGCAAAAGTTCTACACATATTTAAGGAATGCGACGACAGCTAACAGCGCTTCAGTAAATCGCGTCAATGGTAGGGTTCCACCATAAAATACCACAATGTGTAATCAAATGCTTTGAAAATCGCATGCATTTTTTTGTACCAAATCATTAAACACAAAACTCATAGCCTCTGTGGAATATAAAATTACAAGTTTATTTACTTGATCAAAATATTTGATACAGGACTATAATATCAAAGCTGATTAAAACATTATGGAAATTACTTTGCACGCAGAGAAAACGCCTAGTCGTGCAGTAAAAATAATAAGAGATTAAATATTAGTATGAAATATCACAAATACAGAAATTTTAAAAACATCATCCGTTATGTGGCCTGAGAAGACGCCGTTCCTTAGAACAGATTACAAAACACTAGTGCTTTACGACAATACTTTTAAATGCAGCGATAAGATCCTTCCCAGTGAGTGGACATTTGCTAAAGGTCTTCAGGCAGCGGTCATCGTCATTTCCTAAAGATCCAATATTTGTTGCAAATTTATATACGGATAATGGGGATTTTCCATTCTTGTCTGGTTGAGTCTTCTCATTGCTGAAATAAAAGTATCAGTCATTGCAAAGTCATACATGCAGTTAGCCAATGAGGAAATATTTGAAAAATTCCATATTTTCAAAACTAATTTTGCAAATAAACATATCCATATTTTAAAATTGAAAACAAAATTAATAGAATCAGGATAAATTAAAGCACGTTTTCAATTCCTTATTATCTTACGTAAATACTGCCAAAATCGATGCTTCTTCATCGGTTAACCTCTGTTTCTTTGCTGATGCAGCCATTTCACACAGAAGTCGAGGAATACATTCTTGGTCGTCCATTTTGTGAATAGTCTTCAGAATAAATAATTTATTTTAACAGTATATAAAAGCCAATCATAAAAAAATCTAAAATTAAAAAGTCTAATAGTCATATTGTGTACATGTATCACTATAGTCCCTGTTTCAGCATAGACAATTATGAGAAAGTGGGCTTCCCATAACGGCTCGTGAGCCGGCAGAGATTGCCTGGTGTTTAGAGGAAGCGAAACCAGAAATTTCATTAGCAAGTTAGCTTAGCTTAAACACAATAAACAAACAACAAACTTAAAAAATAATATAAAAAGGATAAAATTCGACAGTTATGACAGCAGTTATTTTTTGTATACATTTCAATAAATTGGAAATATTATATAAATATTGTGTGCACATTTAAAGCAAGGTCTGTATACTAACGATAAATGAACCTCTAAGATGATGACAAGTTTGAACATTTCCTTACCTTGAAACTGTCTTCAATTGTTGGAAGACTTTCTGGTTGGTTTTTTAATTTATTTTCCATTTTGTTAGCACCACCATCATGAAAATGAACAGAAATCAGGCATCCCATAAACAGGTATTTTACGAAATTACGAGGCAGCGCCATCTGTAAAAGGCATCATAACATGAACGCTAGAAAACTTTCCATCAACACAGCAAAATATTCGATGAAAATTCAATAATTTACATTATAAATAGTTTAATTTCAAATATTAGTATTACTGACTTTCTTTTCTTAAGATCCTTTATTTTTTGAGATAACTGTTGGCTACTAGGCTATATATTTTCGGCCAATTTATTAATAAAGCAATAATGACATGAAGTTACAATATTTAAAAATTTAAAAGTAGGCAATCAAGCCTTACCTCGGATGTTGAGAGATGCAAAAATCAACAGCAAACGAAATGGCGCAATTGTGTTTGCCTTGGGTTAACCACAACGTTCCAGACGCAGACCGGAAGAACGACTGATCTTCTCAGATGCAACCAAATGTATTTTAGCTGTTGTGCAACTTCTTTTTGAAGGGGGATTAAAGGGAGGGGACTTGTTTGGTCTTGGTTAACACGGAAGCGTTGCTGAATACCGTTAGTACAGCCTAATTAACCACCAAGGGGCGTGCTATCCAGGTCATTCGGTCTAGGTAAAGTTCTCGAAAATGGCTTCCTGAGGTGGGACATAAACTGAGTTTGAGAAGGTCGGGTGGGAGGTGAACGAAACTATTGAATATCAACTTTAGCCTGTTTTTGTGATTACCAACCAGCACAACCATCGGCAACACATCGGTCATTAGACTTGCCTTGGCGCCAAATTGTCACTTTAATTTTACATGAATTGCCTAGCTTTCTTTTTTTTCTTTTTTTAAAAAAACGTACATGGCCTAGGGAAAATGCAAATTTTCAGGGTAATCATCAGAGTCATTCTGCAACGTTAACGGGTTGCATGTAAGCAAAGCATTCGACAAAAAACTGGCCAAAAATAGCAATAAATGATGGTATTTCTAGCTGCAACTACTGTATGTGCTATTAGTGACTATGCTTCAAATTAAGGCGATATTTAATTGCTATTTTGACCTGTTTTTCAACATTTTCTTTATATTAAATTAAAAATAATCATATTTAAAAGAATTGACCAGAATTTCTAACGCTTTTTTATTTCGTTTTCAATTTTAAAAGAGGTATTCGGCGTACGTTAAAAATTCATTAAACATTTTAAACAACAAACAAATGATGTGGAAAAGTAATGCAAGTAATTTCTTACAATAGAAATTTGCAACGAAATATGGCTACATCAGAATTGAGTGCATATTCATGTGATTTCCGACAAACACGTTAAAAACAGGGTGATCATAAAATCCTACCCTTATCACAAAATTTAATTACAAAATAAAAGCACGAGGTACAATTTTTTTTAAAATAATATAGAAGAGCTTCTACCTTTTTCTTTCTTGTATATGATTCACGAGGTAAATGACGATTACAAACATGCAAGACTCCAAAATGAATCAAAACCATGAAACCAGTTTTCATCAGTTTTTAAAAAATTAATTTTGTAATGAGGGAAGGACTTTATGATCACCCTGTAATCCTAACTTCCAAGAAGTGTTCAGTGACACAAAGGCACGTTATGTGTTCATAAAAAAATCCGTAGCTTTTTCACACCTTATCATTTCCTTTGAAACAACCACCAATTATTCGCAGTGCGAATAACTTTATGAAAAACAATGTGAATAACTTTTGCCACAGTATAATTTGAATATTTTTCAAGCAAGAACATATGAACCGAATAAAATAACAGGTTCGCCAAGAGCGGCTAAAGGCGAGAAGTAGTGCAACGATTTGAAAAAAAAAATCATTAAAAGAAAACAAAAAACGACAAACAAGTTTTTATGCCACCAAGCCCATTCACGCTATAAAATGCAAATGTGATCTCAGTGAACTTCATATCTACCTTTCAGGTCAAAGATTTTCAAGATTTCTTCGTGAGTGTTCCCACCTGCACGTTACATTCGAAGTTTAAATTCGTGATTTCCATCAGGAAAATCAGGCGAGATCGTAAGCATACACAATGAGTTCAATCCGGAGTAATTACACTAAATTTACCACTCCGCCTATATCTATCTCTTAAGTCAAGATAAATAAATGCAATGATTTTAAATTAATGAATGTGTATTTTAAATGTAACTTTCGACGATGCCAACTTTCCTGCCCATACCTGGAACACATTTTGAAATAAAACATGATAATGTAAAACTTGACAAATGGAATATAAGCACATTTTGTTAAAATCAATCGAATCAACGAGTAAGATACATTAACCTTCAGATCACTGACAAAGAAACCCGGAGGGGTTAAATCTGTATTCAGTCATTTTTTTAAATATTTTTTCAACGAGTAAATATGCTTTGACGTCGCACATCACATAATTTGACAATGTAATTACAAGGCTAGTATATTTTGATAATAGAGTGGTCAAAAACAAACAAAGTTTCAAAGACCCCCATATTTAATTTTATTCATAGTTTCAATTTTCGCTTAGAATCGTTCAATCGGGAAATGCTGTACATTGTAGTAAAGCATGCAGATGCAATGCAATACATTTTCCAACAACGTTTAGACAAATTTTAAAGATCCTAATAATGATTGATACGTTTCCTGAATTTTTTTTTAATTTATGCAAATACATGTAGTTTTCTAAGGATTAATGTTGAGATTTCAATTCAAGAGAATTCAATATACACTAATGACCAAAAAATTGTTCAGTATGTTCTAAACTGCAACAAAATCAAAGTGTCCTACCTGACAGTAAATGCTGATAGTTTGCCCAGTTACTAAATCTGGGAATTGGACAGCTACTAGGGGACCTTTGACATCGCAAGAAGACGACCCATTATTGTTTGCATCAGGAAAACTACTTAATGGAAATCCTTCAGTAGGCCATATTTGGTAAGTCCGTAAACGAGTGGAATCAACAGTTTTCTAAAGAAAAGGTACATAAATTTGAGTTATCTATACATGTACTGTTTTAGAACTAATTTGTTTTTTTCTACTGTTATTTGATCACTGAGTTTTATAAGAAAACAAACGAAAACATTATTTTTTGAAAATTAAATAACATTTTTTGAAAACCATATGATTTGCAAAAAAAACCACACGTAATTTCCCTTAGCCAAATAAATAACTGACTTTTAGTCACAAATATGCGTGAAAATTTGCTTCAATAAAATATAAACAAAAACATTTTTTTGAAAATCAAAGACCTTTTTTTAAAAACCATATGATTTTCAAAAAGCCTACGTTTAATTTTCCTTAACAAAATAATTAACTGACTTTTAGTCACAAATCAGTGTAAAAATTCGTACAACTACAAGTAAATAGAAGCCAAAACATTATTTTTTGGAAATTAAATAACTTTCTTGAAAACCACATGATTCTCGAAAAGCCTACATGTAATTTTCTTTAGCAAATCAGTCCTGCAATAGCCTCGTTATTTAAAAAAAAATATATAACTGCAAATATCATAACTTTGAGAAATACTAAGGTGTGATTAGTCAAGTAAACTCGAAAAAAGTATTACCGTGCCATGACATTCCACAAATACATGTTGTTTACTTTGTGTTTTCCTCCACACCAAGGGAAGATAATGCGCTTCCGGAGAAAATGTTATCTAAAAAAAGCTCTGATAAAATGAGTCGTAAATTGGAACATTTCTGACAACTGGCAAGCAACATTCTACTGACCTCTTCCAGACGCAATAAAATACATGGTTTCCGTTCTAGATAACCAAAACTGTTGTCAACAGTGCAGGAGTTTCCCAGCAACCCAACATCGAACTGACATGGTTGAAGGACATGTTCGCTGCTATCATTTAGAGCAGAATAGTCACAACTTTGAAAACCATCAACGCACTTATACTCTGTACATATGAAAAAAAAATCCCCTGTAAATTTCTAACAAAATTGTCCATTGCTACCTTATGTTAAATCGCGCTTTACCTTCCACGACCTCTCTGAGAACATCTGTATAGGCCTTCGTAGATGCGTCGGCATCACTCATGTTAAATATAATCTTATTCCCAGGATATAAAGTCAAGTAACCTAGAAATATAAGGGCATTGGTATTTTTACGCATTGTCTCTCACTGTCAGATTGCCACACACACCATAAATGAAATTTCGCTTTAATTGAAAAAATATGAGCTTTGCATTCAGATATGATTCTAAGTAATGGGGCAAACAATTGAAATGTGAATGTCTCACGTTTTTTACTACCTGCTACTAAGAACAAAAAGTTTAGAGCATATCTCAATATACAGTGTGTCGATTTAAACATCTAAATTATCACAAAAATGGGGCAATTTCACAACAGAAATTATTTCAAGTTTTTATTGCGAATGTCGTTTTGTCCCAAAAATACAAATAACCCACATAGATAAAAAGGAACAGATTTTGTCAACGACAAATCAATACACCAAACTCAAATAGTTAATTTGCAGAATATTGTTGTCCCATCCTATACCCAAAAAGGCTAAATATTTGAAAGAAAAATAACACCAACGTCACAATAGGCGAAAGTCAGAGCAATTCCCAAGTTATTTTTCCAGTTATTCCAAGCTTACCTCTAGTTGTATGTTTTATTACTGGTACATCTGGTCTAGTATCTTCCAGCATGTTAGAATGAACAAAGAGGAAAACGATAAAACCTAAACAGCACATTCCCCAAACAGAGGCCAAGCACCCTATCAAATCAAAGAAAATAAAAATTAATTACCTCGATTATATTTATCACGAATACATCAACGAGATAATTTTCCAGTTCACTTTTTTATGAAATATGTTGGAAAGAAAAGCAATGTAAACAGGAAGTTTCTTCCGGATTCCCTCGTTAGCACTGATGTCATAAATTACTACAGATGTTAACATTAAATAACTGAAAACCTATTGACATTGCAATACCTACATGTTCATCAAGTTAAGCAATATCTTAAAGAATATGGCGAGTATACCTACAATAACAACAAGCTCTTCCACATTTTTCATTTTCATCACCCATTGTCGCCTTTGGTTTAATTCCAATTAGTGATCCTTTAACAATCCTTCATTGCCTAAAAGTAGAATTATTAGGTCAAAAACAGCACACTTGAGTCTACCAGAGGTAAACCATGAAGATTCAAGCACTGGAGGACATCATCACAAACATGACCGAGCAAGAAAATACATCTCAGAAAAGAACATACCAATCATGAAGTCATAACCAATCGTTTCCTATTCTCGAAATGAGCAATAAACGTGTTGCCAAATGATTACCAATTGCGCAAGGAATAAACTCAAGAACATAACTTAGTTGATGGGATTGTCAAGTCATAAAGTCTCGAAAGGGCTACTTTTATAGCCATTTTCACCTACTATTATCGGAATAGGAATTAATCCCAGGCTAATTGTTTCCTACCAGCACAAGCCACAACCTTATTTTACACGAGGTCTTGCAATACCTTCTTGTCGATGCAGGAATGATGAGGGATTACATTTGAAGATTTGTAAATGAGCATTAATCCAAACTGCGAATGACGTACATGTACGTCAATGAAGAAGTAGCAATTAAGGATTAAAAACTGGTTGAGTTTTATCAAACTATTTCAATCCTGGCCTGCTTCAAATGCAAAACAGCGAAAAAATTAGGTAATGATTAATAAAATAGATGAAAGCTCCGTCATTGAGCCTGTAAATGTAACAAGAAGTCACTTGAAACAAATATAAAACATAGAACTGGATAATTAATTACCTTAAATTAAATAATTTTTGTTAATATTCAATTAAATGTGCAGGGTGTCTACCAGTCATGAAAGTCAAGTAAAAGTCACGAAATGAAATTCAGGTCATTGAAGTCAAAGAAAAGTCATGAAATGTACATCAGGGTCATGGAATTTTTGCCTATGATTGATTCACAAAATAAAAATTTGGACTAAAATACATTTGTCATCCAGTTTGGCCAATAATCATGTCATCACTGTGGTGAAGAATGTTTCTGCAAATCTCTACTCAGTGATGACAAAACTTGAATGGCCCTATATTCTAAAAGTCATGGAATCTGCACTACAAAATTAAGTAGACACCCTAATGTATTATTACAAAGATATTTTAGGAATTAATTTCCTTTGTAACGCGATCAGTTTACATGTCATTTTGACAAATTTACCGCTTTGTACAATAGACCCAACAACAAAACTGACAACAGCATGTGTTCGTAGAACAATAGGCATTTCGCAGAACCTCAATTGTTGAAACAAAACCCAAATAAAGTTTCTGAGATACATGACGTAATCGTGTTTCAAAAACTTTATTGTCTTATAATACAGAATCCTACTTGGCCACTTAGTGCAACTTACTTTCAATGCCACGAAAATAATTTGAAATTTACATGAAATATGGCATCATATTTGTAATCTGCATATCAATTTGCTTAAGATGATAACACGAATATACCTTGAATAACTAGAGGGCCAAGGCAGTAGTACAAGAATTAATACTTTCTACAAAACAAGATGCCAAAATGGTGAAAATGGCGTGCCATATGATAATAGTCGGACCAAAAGCAACTAGGTGTCAGAAATTCTACTCCATTAATTGATTCACCCTATGAGAAGAAATATGCAGTGACCGTGGCCCGGCAAAAGTTGCATGACTAAAATAAAAGTAGCTACAAAGCAAAATATAAAATGAGAGGGGACCCTCCGCGTTTTCACTGATAAACTACCTTTAAGATTCTTTAATGGGTATATTTCAGTCTCGCAAAGCTAGCGTCACAAAAGTGAGAAAAGCTGCCCTGAACTGTTTTTCCGTCGCAATTTAGCTCAATTTTTAATATAAATCACATGATCTATTTTTTTTGTTTTGAAATAGTTGTCAGATAATATTGACGCAGTCTAGTGCTTTGTTGCCGTACTTCTATTAAAACCAAACATTTCATGCATAGGTTGTTTCCAATAAAGGAAATTTTGACCTTAAGGTAGAAAATTCGAGATTCATTTCTGCGTACCAAGGAGTTCTTATTAAGCGTTCAGCCTGTCACTGCATCTTCGCAATTTTACTGGCTAGCATATTGGTATCCTCAGAAATTGTGTTTCATTGCAATCAACTGGTCTTTGCGAGACTGGAAAAGATTGCACGAGTTCGGCAGCTTCGATCAGATTTTCAACAGCTCAAATGCAGTGTCATTTTGTTTAACCGAGCATTTGCTAACTGCATACCTCCAACAATAACGGTCGATAGAGCATCTGCAATGCAAAACTAGAGCCAATAGGGGAATATACAACTCGTAAATAGGTGTTCACAGACGACCCACAATAGAGATTAAGTAGAGAACTGCTTAAGAAGGTAGGGGCAGGGTTACGAATACTAGCTACTCGGCGAGCGAATCTCCTGGTGGGCAACAATGAATAATAGTGTAAAAAACGACTGGCATTATCTAATTAAAGACTATTATGTCACAGGTCCTATATAAACACACAGCTAAAACACCCTACCAGGGATGAAACTGTCAAATGACGAAAAGGTGGACGTAGGACCAAAAAAATATATTACACACAGACTGTTAGTTAATCGTTCCTTCGCTACACTGCTAACATCAAAGGCATCTTGAACAAAAATTACTCATTACCGAAACCTCTAGCAATGTGCAACCACAGCTTAAGCAGTATGTACGGTTCCTGTCCAGCCAGACTGAAGAGATTTCAGCAAGGATACTCGACAGCCAAAGGCGAATGAACAGCACAGAGGAAGAAGAAATCAAAGGACATGATGAACATGCAACCAAAATGCGAGGAGTAGGTTGATAACGGGAAGAAATTTATACGTGAAACTTTCATCTATCTAGTAGGCTACGAGCTTTGAAACGCGCGACTAAATCGGAATGTTCCACATATCTGGTGATGACAGGAGAATTAATTAGCAGCAGCCTGGTCCGGGGAAATGTAACCGAATTCATTCTCATCTTTCCAACTTGCAGGGAACACTTAGTGTCCACTCAATCCATGAGCAGCTCGAAGTGGACGCTACCACGGCGCTCCATACGGTTGTGCTCGATGTTTTGCGCCCAGGCCCTACATTCGATGTTGATCAGGACGCCGGTGACAGGCTTCAAAAACTGCACGGACACAAGCGGTGACAAGTAATTCTTGGCGTTGGTGAATGGGAAGTAATAAGCCGGGAATCCCTGCTCCGGCTTGTACTGGATTGGACCAATGTTTTCTTTATCAGCGGGATTCTGCAACAATGATAAAATCTACTAAATACTGTACTTAACAGACCAAGAGTAAAATTAGTCCAACATAGTGCTAATCAAATGTAAAAAATCAGTGTTCTGGTTTCAAAATCTGTGAGAAGGAAAAGATCTACCAACAAGGCAAATGCAAAAAAAAGGCATGTGTTGTTCAGTTTTCTTTGCGCACTTAGGAAATTGTTCACAGCAAAAGAAAAAAAACGACGCAAATCACTTGATATATTAAACATGTCTGCTATTGCATGTAAACAGTTCATGGGTGCTGACAGCGCACACATTCGAACTAGTTTTTTTTTTGCTGAATATGCTTTGAGAGGGCACAGGGCAACAGTCAAGCAGTTTAAGTGTAGCCCTACTAATCAGTTAAAGATTCTGCATTTAACACACTTTCCAATACACGTCAAACATCAAATTTACCAGACAATCTCGAAATCCAAATTGCAATCCATTTAAACTTTCCAAAATCAACCCTGTTTTTTTTTGTAATGTAAAAAACTACAATTACACACTCTCTAGGATGATGGACCCAGTTCACATTGTGTTTCAAGGGACAACCCATTATTTAGTTCAATGACCACACAAAACACTCCAAGAAATAAAAGAATTTACTAACCTCTCCTTCGCAGGACACCCAAATCATGCTGGATTCAGGTTTGAAACTCCTAACCTTTGCTTGCAGATCTGCTGGCATGTCTGCAGGCAGATCGCCTGTGCTGTTGTAAGGAACAGGCTTCCAGTCATAAATCTAAAGTACATGAAAACAGTTTTAAAATCATTACAATTTAGTGTTTCGTGTAAAATAAGACTAATTCATAAAGAAGTTGCACGTTATTTTTTCCCCTACAGTTCAACAACAAACAACTGATGCCATCAAATGTGTTACAATAAAAAAAGCTCCCATTCAAACTTTCCATAAACATGAAGCAAATTCACCTCATAAAACAATCAAAACGAATTAGTGTGGTACCATCTGGGAACGTACCCTGTTCATTTTTATAATCACACAAGGATGTCCCTGGTCATAGCCAAAGTTCTTCTCCACGGTGCAATTTTCTCCCAGTTTCTTGATGTCTGGATAACAGATAAGGTCCTTCTCCCTCACTTTATCGAACCCACAGTTGCCCTGAACAGCTCCACCCAACTGTCGACCTTCTTCATAATCTATAAGAAATAAGCCATGGTTCAGCATAAGGTATATATGGAAAAACAGCAACTAACACCTGGTTCAAACCGACTGCATACCTGCCATGAAAGTATTCAACCGTTCCACCCATGGTTTCCAGTTTCCACCGCTACCGTGCTGAAACCAGATTAGGGTGCTTTCAACGTTTTTCTCACCGGGCATGGGCCGAAAACCGAGTCCTACAGAAAAACAACGTTTATAACTTGTTTGCACCCCAGAGAGAAAACGAATGGAACTAAAACTTGCGGTCCCTACCAGGATTGGTCCCGATCAAGCTCGAGTCGAGTTTCCACTTGGGTTCAAAATTATGCAATGTCTGGTAGAAAATAACTAGCATAACCGCGAAGAATGCTGCCAGCGCTGAATAAAAAACGAGGTAGAATAGACCAATCTTTGCTGAAAAGATACAACGAAAAAGCAAATTTAGATTTATGTTCTCCAATGATAACTTGAGGTTTGCATACTACTGCATAATACATATTGCACATTTCTGTAGTGGGTCAGCCAGTGAATGGCAGGAAAAATGGACTGAATGTTCCACACGATCTCGAACAAATCAGTCAATATAACCAAAGAGTTGCGGCATCGCTTTAATCGCTTGTCTTGAAATAACATGGGGTGAACAATAGTCTGCCATTTTAAATATCAATTTTGCATTCAAAAAAGACCATTCATTATCCCACTAGTTTAGGGAACTAATTTTGCCGAATAACACAATTATGAATAATAACAAATATAATAATCGCTAGATAATGATTAATCTTGGGAACTACTCCTTGAGAGTTGTTCTACATGTAGATGTAAGAACTTTCGACCAAATAACACAAAATCAAGATTAATCTTATGTTAAAGACCCTTTGAGAGCCGTTTTACATGTATGAACCAGAGGTCAATAGGAATTACTGGTGCGCGCTTTGAATGACTTTAACTTGACATCGAGAAAGCTATCCTTATGTACATGTAGCGTGGATGTACAGCTGAAGCAAGAAAGGATAAGCTTTCATGCCATCAAACTCACATCGGATATAAGAATTTCGACACTGTTCAAATTGCAATTTATGGTCGATAACAAGAGCCCACTCGAGAAACGGCATTTATGGCCAACCAATCTGTCCTAAAATTAATATTAACGACCAGCTATTTGTGACCTCATTACTTTATATCCCATCCTGAATAAGGCTTACACAATGTTCCGCAGAGAACTTTGGATTTCGATTTACGTAAAACACATTGCCACCCTCTATGTGTATGTCAGCACTACTTGATGAGAAAGCTGACATTTGGAAGTACGAGTACCAACCATCGTCATATGCGCATTGCTCAGGAAATGGACGGCAATGGCGACTGCAATATATCGGGCAAATCAATACTTTTAAATATTTGAGTGTTTTCTATCTATATTATGTGCACGGATATTTAAGCAAGCTTGCATTATCGCAGGAGAGGATGCAGGGTGACAGACTGAATCTTCAATCGAAATTTCCTGACTTTCCAGGTTCCCCAGGCACTTTTTCCAGTATTTCCAGTTGATAAGTTATTATTTATCGTTTAGGAACGCAGTAGGCAGCTTTTAAAAATATACCTGAAATAATGGGCTGTAGGCAAATGTTATGCAAATCTTACAAATACACTTGAAATAAGGTATTTTAGATGTATTTTGATGGTAAAATTTATTTCTTTGAAAAACCAGAAAACCAATATTGCATTTTAGCGCATTTTTACACAAAGTAGATCACAAATACAGCTTCTATGTTGCTTTTCGGAGACTTCTTACCAATCAAATTTGTTGTGTCACAACCAATTTCCAGACATGAATTTGCCTGGCTTTTCCAGGTTATATCAATTTCCTTGATTTTTTCAGGTTTTCCGGCCGACCAGTCATTGTCAATAGAACAGCAATAATGCAAGGGTGCACCCTTGCATTATTGCTGTTCTAACGAAATTAGGATCATAGGAAACCACAATTTCCCAAAATTTGGAAGGACTTTGTGATTTGTTTGCAACATGTTCAGTCTGTGCCACTCAATATCATAGAGCAAGATCTTAGAACAACTTCTCAAAAGCAGCCATATCGTCAGACGTATTACTACCGAGATATTTATTGCAAGCTTTGAAAAGAGGAAATTAGTCACACTTCTCAGTCGAATTCTAATTAAATGAAAGTTGGCACCCCACTACTAACTTCAGTGAAAGAAACGCGTCACTCGCACCATCATTTATTGCTGCTTAAGAAATCGCAAATTACGCAAGGCCAAATGCTGCGACATGTCAGCGTTTTCAAAGCACCTAGGATTACAAATTAGCCCAAGTTTTAATTTAGGGGGACAGACTCATTATAATAATTATTCTGAACCCTCGATTTCCCATTTCAACGAATGTGGGGAGAATATAAACCTGTCTTCATTAAATGAGGTCCTTTCTTGCTTTTTATTGTCATTTTCTAGTAGCTAGCAACCTTCCAGGCACTGAAGGTAGACTTGCCACACAGCTTTTAGCCATGGGATTATATTGACCCAGAATTTTTTTTCCCCAGCATGCTCAAGCTAAGTACAGCAGATAACCTAGTTGGAAAGTGATCGCAGCCAAGTGAGATAAAAATAAAGCTAATAAATACATGTAACATTTATTCTAGTGGAGGTAGCAATTTTACCACGTGACCAGCTACATTAGCAACCAAGAAATTTAACCAGTGGCGAAATTCATGTAAAACAGCAACCTTTGCATTGCCAGGTTCCAAATCTACGTCGCACATAAAAGCTGATAGGTCAAAACAGAAACATTAAAACCTCACAAGCATGTGTGCCAATTATAGGTTTCCCAAACGGCATATAATCAATACGTGCAAGCACAGGAGGTTTGGGTGTACAAATACGCGAACCGAACAAACATACACTGTACTTGATTACCCAAAACGTAAACTGGTGAACCTAGTGAATTAAAATCAGATCAACACTACATTGATTTATTGCAGACTTCTCCTCTGCTAAATTATGCACAAGTCAATAAGCTTGTACAGCACATTTATTGGAAATGTTTCAGCTAAAACGTAAGGTTCAATAACGTTGCTTACATGGAAATGTACAGGAATGTTTATTAAAACACTATTTAAATGCATTTGTAAGTTATTATTCAGTGTTCCCTCAGAGATGAAATTATTCGAATTTTCCTGAATTTTCCAGGTTTTTAAAAAATTCTCCGGTCACTAACAATATTATGGCATATGCCAATGTGAGGAGTGCTAAATTTATTGCTATGATATATAAACTGGAGATAGAACACAAATTTTCATTATTCATTTCAACAGAATTGCTTGTCATCTCTTGATTTTTGCGTTATCCAATAACTATGTAAAATGTATTACTTATGCTGAATTTTCTTTTCCAGGTTAAAAAAATCCCTGTATCCCTTACCAGTAAAACTGCAAAAGTGCTACATTTATTGCCGTTACATTTAAACGGGGGGTAGAATACAAATTTTCATTAGGAAACAGCAAATTTAGATTATTATTCTTTAATTGACAATTTCATTATCAATTTCATAAACATAATTGCTTGCTCTAGATTTTTGTGAAAACCCAATAACAAGCTAAGCAAAATGCATTACTTAGGCTAAATTTTCCAGACATTTTCAAAGTAAATTTATTTCCCCTGACATTTTCAGGTTTTTCAAGTCTGGGACCCTCCCTGTTATTGTTTCCATTGAAAGTTTATATCGCACTGATGATTTTTATAGCAAATAGCAGACCCAGGACGGCGTTTTGTATGACCCAATCATTAAGTACAGTTTTATTTGGCATGGTCAGTTCCAGTCGTGTCTGCACAGCATATACGAGCCATGGCGATTGATGAAGGCCTTGTTAAAAGGATATGGCCAAGGCCATGAAAATTATTCACTTTCAAAGGCCAGAAACAGACATCAAATTCAAGTTGATGGAACTTTTTTTTTGAGATGGCAATCATTTGGGTCACAGAGTGGCGTTTCTGTTTCAGCTACAAAATTATTATAGTGAATAGTGGTCCCTTCTAAGTCATTATCTTTAATTAGGCTAATGATATGGCACTCCAACAGCATGTTATTGTAGTAGGCCTACGAATTCAAAATGACAGACAGCAGCACACAAAATTGTGAAAACTCCATGCAACACAGTACAAAAAGAGGATCACAATAGTTGCACAAAGATATGAACGATGTTCATCACAGTTTCAACTAATTACCAAAATCAGTTACTAGCCATTTTGCTAGCACATTGTCTACTAATTTCTGAAAATGAATTTCTATGAGTTTTCAAGTTTTCCATGCACATATTCTCAATTTTCCATGCACACCACACACTTAAATACAAAAATATGCTTATTAATAGTAATAAACTAGGAATGCCATTGGCAAATTTTTAGAAACACTGAACCAATTGATGAATTTTACACTTTTTTTTTTATAAAAATATGATTCAGAAGTATTAATGAATGACAGAAAAAAATCCGTAGGTAAACATTTTAGAAAAAAAACTGCCTCAACCAGTGAAGTTCTGCAAAAATATTAATCTCCACAATTATGGGAGCGCCATAGAGTATATTTCCTTAAAATGTTTTTCAGAAATATTAATTTGGAATGGAATGCTGAGTGCAATTTTTTAAACAGATCATCAGGACCGCAATATTGCACATTTTCTTAACAAATAGCCACAACAAACAGAATATAATGTTAACACTGGAAAATTCCAGGTTCCAATTCATATGCCTTGATTTTTCCAGGTTGAATGTAAAATTCCGAGGTTTTCAGGTTTTCCAGGTTTGAAAGCCACCAATGTCGTGTGACCCAATAAGCGCCTCCTTACCAATTTCCTGCCCGAGAAAGTTTTCGATAAAATAATCGTCTGAATCTCAATTATTTGTCAAACTGGATTTTTTAGCAAGTTTTAGGTCAGTTTCCAGGGGTCGGAGGAGGGAGAAATCAGACCAAGATCCAAATTCGAGAAATGTTAAAAGCAAATTTAACGCTAATTTGAAGGTCTTCAATTGAATTTAGGTACTGGGGACAAATTTCCCACATCGAGCAGTTGGATAAGCAACTTAATGAAAAAAAAAATGCGAGTATTCTTTCCAACTAAAATTTTCCTCACAAGGTCACTTGGGTGGTTTGGCAAAACTGCCATTACTGAGAATAGGTCGAACCAATGCTGTTGCGAAACCGCTACTGCAGGCAAGCAGGTTTGCGAACCAGTTACAGCCTGTTTTTACCAAACCAGATCAACCGTGTTCTCAATTCTGTTAGCTGAGTACATGTACGGGTAGTACAGGTGAACAAGCAAGTAGAGTTGATTAAAACGAAATAAACTTAGCGCCAAACATGCAATTTCAATGGGTTTTACAAGCCTGGGAGACAAAAGTGAGGGAAATTAGAGGGGTCATCATCCAAAAACTACTGAACGTGCATCGCCATAAACATGGTACCAATATGCTGTTAAACGATTATAATTAAGCAACCTGTCCTAAATAACCTGCAAGATAATAACCAAAGTTCGATCGAGTCTATGGGATCAGCGTTATAGCTTTCACACATGCAAAGGCATTCAAAACTGCTAAACAGACAACAAACCACTGTGACAGATTTTGGCACACGGCCTAAACTTAAATATCTACATATAGATGCTGCCATTTCATATCTAAAGCTAAACATCGGTCTGCTAAGGGTCTAGTACGTAAAAATACCTTCCCGAGCTCATAGAGCCTGTAATAGCACTGGGAAATGCGAAAATGTTCCGAAAATAACCTAAATGTTAGTTAGGAGAATTGCTGACGCCAGAAACAGCAAGTCAAATAATTAGGGGTGTCGGCATCAGTGGGCCCATGGTGACAACATGGGTTCACCACTATTGGCTTTAATCCAGACCTGTGTAATATTGGAAAGTTCCGCACATGTATCCAAGTGGCTTAGTGCTATCGCAGGTTCATTCCACACTGCTGAACGCTGAGTAAAATACACCTGCAAATAGGATGCCAGAAACGCTACATTTGAAAGAACCTCACTACAAATACATTAGGTCCATGGCTGCACATTCTCCAGCCTGAAGGAAACACCTGAATGTGAAAACAGGGTTAAAACATGACATGAAAAACAGGGGGTTTTGCATTTCACATGGAATTTGGCCTCATTCTGGAAGAGTGCTTCCAGTTTCCGCACCCTAATAGATTTGAATTTCTGAAAGGCTTATGGGCACAGCTGCAAATTTCGTCACTTAAAAAACATTTCAAAATCTGACTATATTCCCTTCAGTAACATGAGGATCAAAATGTTTCAAAGATGCCTGAAGACGTTATAATGTAGGTCTATGCACTTCTAAAAAGCGCCCTAACCTTAAAAATGGGTGTGACCCCTCTTTTTTTGCAGTGTCTCCAGGGAACAACATGGCCACGGCCTTGGAGCATCCAATGAAAATTTTGCTTTCGAAACATGCATTTCATGGCCAAGAACATGGAAACATTGAGCCAATAATTGGTTCAATGTTTGAGTAATACAATCCGATACATTCTGTCTATGAAACATAAAACGGCTGGCATTGGCAGCATCTATTTCCTGGATTATTGGTTCAATAACAGATTACATTTTTGATCAGTTTGGATTTTTCAACTTTCACAATCATAGATCAATATCCCCTAGTGTATACAGGCGTTCAGGTCCCAACTATCTTTTACACATGGTCAATTTATTTTATGGACAAGAAAAAAGGTGATCAATAATATGAATATAACTTCGAAAATCATGTTTCAGCTAACCAAGCCTTGTGTGAGGCCCTGCATTTTTGAGTATTTTGAATTTTTCAACTTATCCTAGATCAATACCCCCTAGTGAACACAGGCGTTCAGGTCCCAACTATCTTTTTCACATGGTCAATTTATTTTATGGACAAGAAAAAAAGGTGATCAATAACATGCATATAACTTCAAAGATCAGGTTTAATCTAACCAAGCCTTGTATGAGGCACTACACTATTTAGGCAGGAAAAAAAAACGTTTTCAACATCATTTTCAGTAAAACACCCTATGCATGAGGCTTCCATTCAAGTCGATAACCCTATTTTGAGGCTACGATTTCCTTTATTTCAATGAAGGCTCCTTGTTTCAATAGCCAGTAAATCAGCCTTTGAAAGCACAACCGCAATGTTCAAGAATTGCCCAGAAAAGAACCAGACAGAACCGATTCACTCACTGGCACAAATTAACACAATTCAATCATCGCTGCCTAGTTTCACAGTCATTGCCCAGACATAGAGGTAGTTAATTATTAAAATATATACGAATACCATGATATCACCTTCATTTTTTCATGAATTACAAGCGCCTATCGACATTGCAATTATGTCGAAAACCTGATTTTTGCAATAGTTCCTTCAGAATTGCACAAATCAAACCTTGTGCAATTTCACCTTTTCAGTTTCCCTGCATGCCGCATGGCGGAAGAGGGAATACCTGGTGAAAACTGGTGTACGCGTGACGTCACTACAAACCTTTTCGCAGCCCCAGGTTTTGGCGAGGCAATTTTAGGCCTCGTTTTAGCATTTTTCACACCCATTCACCCGACCGGACGCGGGGAGGCGCAAAATCGCACAAAAAACGTTAGAGAAATGCAGCGGATTAATTTAAACGGGTGGGTGTGGATTTGCGCTGCGTTGGAAAAGCAAAAAGTCTGCATTTTCTCCGCAAGGCCTACGGGAAGGTCGCCCTCAGCTCAGCTCAACTTACCCCAACTACTGCCATTCCTTCCCATCACCTCGCCCCTGTCCTTGTTGTAGAAGAAAATCTTGAAGCTTTCCAATTTCGAGAGTTGCGGCGGTGGTAGGTAGAATTCCTGCGTCGTAGTCGCGTTCTTCTTCTCGTCAGCCATTTTCCACACAAGCTGTTCTCACACTAAAAACACTGGCGACCCGATCCACAATCCAACCACTGGCAACTGGCACAGTGGCGCTGCCTGTCCAAGGCTTTTTA
>JAQGAF010001200.1:0-34178 GCA_034687865.1 Kryphioiulus occultus | reverse complement strand
CTGACAACATTGAAGGAAATGACGAATGTATTCCCACTGGTATGTTCAAATATTTACCATAAAGAAGACATGAATTAGACTATTCTAATGTAAATCGGGAACCCTCAATAAGTTTAAATTAAACGTTATTGACGTTATGGTAGTATTGCTTCACATTTTGGTTTGAGTCATAAAATGTTTTCTTTCTAACAGAATTGAGTCCAAAAACATGTGCAATTAATAGCGACAACTAATCAACCAGTGTCCTTGACATGCAAATTCGATACTCTTGTAACCTGTGCTTGGACTCGAGGAGGGTTACAAGTCGACATTAAGCAACGCTACAAGTACATACAAGGAGAAAATGGAACAAATACAAAGGACTGCAGTATCAGGATTGAAAAATTCAAGGCGATTGATGCCGGCCAATGGCTGTGTAAAAGCATGACCACTTCATCAGAACCTGCCAAAACGAAAGCCGCCATTTGTTTAAGTAAGGATTACACAGCATCTCAACAAATCCAATATTAAAAAAATTGTAATAAACCATCCATTAATTTGTTTCAGTCCGTAAAGTATTCATCGTTAAGCATCCACAAAAGTCGATTGTAGCCAAGATTGGAAATGAAGTAGTCATTGATTGCATGTTTGACTCTGGGGGAGTGTGTTTGTGGTTCCACAACGAAATAAAAGTTTCCAATGGCAATCGATATCTTTTCAACAAAATGGAAACCAATGATTGTAACCTCACTATAAATCCATTTCAAGAAGACGATATCGGATTGTGGAAATGCCGAAACAAAGAAAATGAAACAGTGCACAGTGTCACCTCAACATCAGCAATGCTGTCAAAAATGGGTAATTTACATTTAAATCTTCAATATAGAAAATTTTGATATGTTACCGTAAATGTCCCGCTCCCAATGTCTAGTAGACCAGAATGCCACCTGTCCTAGCTGTCGGAATATATTCATTTTTGTTGCTGTACATTTTCTTGTGTTTTTGTGTTTATCCCAACCTAACCTATCTCAAAATGTAATTTCTTTATTCTGCCTGCCCTAACTGCCAGCATGCAAGCTGCTAGGAGAAGCTCATCTTCTCGTAGTGTCTATATGTTTTGGAGGGTATCATCGGGGCATCTACCGAAGTATAGCGGAAAATTGTCATTATGATGAAATAAAATGAAAAGCTGCAGTACCGCACACACTAAAAAGGTGTTTAATAATCGGTTGAGAACCGTTGTACATTTACTATTTTTTCATAAACAGAAAAACCATCACCGCCTAAAATATTTACTTCAGTTGAATTGGATGGGAATGGTGAACAGCAAGTACTCTGTGTTTCACAGAATGCAAATCCACCACCAAATCTATACTGGGTGCTGGGTGGTGAAAAAATGCCTTCTGTAAATTGGACTACGAAACATGCTGGTAACAACTTATATAATGCCTGGATTTTCATCAATTGCACAGAAATGATACAGATGAACACCTTCTTATTGCTGGAATGTGTATCCGAGCATGAACTTGGTAATTCTACAATTGCTATTGAAAGTAAGTAAACTACGGTATTTCTAACTAAGCTTAAGTGAAAGTGCATAAAAAATTAATAAACAATATAATTTGCAGTTGGCAACCTGAGCTGTGTGAGGGATGCAACAAAAGGTAACATTTACACTGTAGTTCATTTGCCAGTTTATCAACAACTGTTTTTATCTGTACATACTGTACCGTTTTTAAAATCGTCAAGTTAGATGAAAGAACATACGAAGTAGATGTATATAACTTCTAAATAATTCATCTCATAAAACACATTAACTATTTAGTAGCTATTCATATTCGACGAACAAAAATGTCTGCCATACTACAGCATTTTCGACAATTTTGAGTGGCAATGCTTGCGTATCTCCAGTTTTAACAGCATACGCTGTAATTTGTTCTTTGTTGATCGTGGCAGCAATAGTTTATATTCTCTTCCAAAAATTAAAAAGAGGTAAGAGGACGATGTGTAACTGCTTGCCATTGGCTAATGAAAATAAAGATAGAAAATAAGCTCATCATAAAGTTATATTACCCCATAGGATCACTAATCAAGCAAATGGAAATCAAGTTCAGCACCAGTTAGAAGGTCTTAACGACAATGAAGCGAATTCGGACATCAAACACATAAACACAGCTTTGAAAATTGGCATCGGAAGAGTCAACTGCTACATACATGTAATGTACATGAATGCATCAATAATCAATATCATAGAGTACTCTGATCTAGCCAAAAAATAAATGTTACATTTTACATGACTATTGCACTTTTTAGCAAAATGGCCGCTGTAGTCAGTTGAAATGAGAAAGGACACACTTTTAAGGTCTTGACTTATGAGCCTAGTGTAATACGAGGATGGACACGCGTCACTAAGTAGAGAAACATTGGCTTTATTACATTTGTCCATCCCGGTTTTCACTGTCTTAAAATTAAATTTTGGAATTTGTGCTGAATTTTTTTGGAACTATTGAAATTAAAAAAAACTTGTTGCTGATTCATCGAAAACCTCCTCGCATCCTCATACAGAAGGGATAATTCCTTGATGTTGTTGAAAATATCATTTAAGATAGCCAATTATTAAATAAAAAAATAAATGAAATCCCCTTGATGTATTTTAGGACTTGGGATAGCCAAGTAGAGAAAATTACTGTTGCATTTTACAGGAATATAGCGGCAGATTCCTAACGACTATTTAATTTTTGTTACAAATATTAACAGTGAATAGAATTTGGTTGCTATAGAGAAGTCCATTTTGAACAATACACCGTTCTTATTCAGAATGGTGTCCATTTCCAATGACGAATTTTATGTATGCTAAGGTCGTGGTAGATTTTTACAGGGACCTTAGTATCCATTTTCCAGAAAGCCACGAAAGCCATGGAAGTTATCGAATCATTATCTAAATGGCATAGCAACTCCTCTGATTAGATACTGTAACTGAAAAATCCAGCCATGTATAAGCTAGGTCATCACGTCTGTAATTATCGTAGCCATGACAAAATTTCGAACGATTGCATTTCGAATCATCATAATTGTCGCTCTTGTATTGCAGTCAACATCAGCGGTAAGCATACCAATGGAGGCACATTTTAGCATTCGAATGAAGACTAAATTTCCACACATTATTTTGGCAAAAATGTATCATACTTTTTATAACCATGCACCATATCTCACATTATCAGATGGACATAAAAGCATCATCGGGCAAAAGCCTGAAGAGAATGCGGCGGGAAGAGGGAACATTAGATGGGTATGTTAGCCAAACGTGTACCGGTACATGTCTTAAGAAGTTGTAATTATATGATAGCTTGTAATAATAAAATCTTTGGAAATAAGTTTCCAATATGGTTTCTACATTCACACGTTAACAACACTGTCAAATTTTGGCCAGATTGATAATTTACAGGTCTTTTTAGGAAAAACACACATGATATTAAAGTTATATGTTCAGTTTATGATATTCGCATTAAGAGTGAAATACTGTACATGTAGCTTGACCTTTATTTTTGCTTCACGGATTTCAACTTATTCAAATAGTTTTATTCCATAGGTACGCGTCTGACAACATTGAAGGAAATGACGAATGTATTCCCACTGGTATGTTCAAATATTTACCATAAAGAAGACATGAATTACAATATTCTAATGTAAATCGGGAACCCTCAATAAGTTTAAATTAAACGTTAATGACGTTATGGTAGTATTGCTTCACATTTTGGTTTGAGTCATAAAATGCTTTCTTTCTAACAGAAGTGAGTCCAAAAACATGTGCAATAGTGACAACTAATCAACCAGTGTCCTTGACATGCAAATTCGATACTCCTGTAATCTGTGCTTGGACCCGAAGAGAGTTTCATGTCGACATTAAGCAACGCTACAAGTACATACATGGAGAAAATGGAACAAATACAAAGGACTGCAGTATCAGGATAGAAAAATTTAAAGCGATTGATGCTGGCCAATGGCTGTGTAAAAGCATGGCAACATCATCAGCATTAGCCAACATGGGAGCGGCCATTTGCTTGCGTAAGAATTAAATGATAGCGGTCATTTTTAGACCAATAAAGTGGACTCCGTTTAATGTGATGACATTGCTCCAGGCTGTTTGATAACAATAGCGTTATGACAAGAAAAGGCGATTGTGATTTAATTAGAACTTTTAAGTATATATACACCAATATAAATACATCGCATATATTGATTTACTTAAGATTTTAAGAGTTCATAAACGAAATTCTCATATTCATAATGTGACTAATTTGAAAATCAGTTGATTATGCTGCACACTCAGCTCTTTTTGATGATTTCTCAACTAAGATGCACGTTTCATATTCGTCAGCTCTGTTTGACTCACAGACAGCCTGACAAGTGCCAGATTTATGTCACTATTGGAATATTTTCGTCAATGAATTTCGAAAACTTGCAAGAATATTCTTCGAAATTTTAGATATTCATAGCGAATGGGACAACATTTTAGATATTTTCTTCCAAAACTTCTCTTAATTTCCTCGTGCTTTACGAATCCTCCATGAGTGAAATTCACAACAAAGAATTGTTGATTACAATAACAGATGATTTTATGAGTATTTGTGTACGAACTCTCCTGATGCGGCGATTTCGATAACAATAAACGAATGATAACATTATCCGCGATCACATTAAGCGGAGTCCACTACATCATAATTTGACAGATGGAGTTACATTCCTTCATTAGTTTTACATGTATATGGATATTAGCAATGAGACATTTCTACAACCCCACGACAAAAAATTCCTGCAACACACCATGTTTACTGGTACCACTCGACTTTGGAGGCAAACTACCAACTACTAGTGAACATGATGTGTTGCATGACTTTTGTCGTGGGGTTGTAGTAGCTTACTTATTCCACAAAAACTTACGAAGAACAATTTGGAAATACTTTATGCTCAGTCCTAAAAGCACGGAATTTAAAAATAGCGACATTGGTTCATTGCAAGCAAGTTTTATACAAACAATTCACGTTTTAAGAACTTAATTCTACACACATGACAACTAGCAAACAACTAGCAACTATGCTCAATATTGCAAGTTTCAAAAATATAATTTAAAACCTGACCTGAATGACAGAATTTACAACAAATCATATCTGTTTATATAAAAAGCAAGCAATTTTTAAGCAAAAAATACACTTATTCAATAACTTTATTCAATGTACAATGTAAGTTGTTGAAAAAGTGAAAAACGTCAACATAAAAATTCTATACATCTGGATGGGTTTTAAAGTATGTTTTTGCGAAGTAAAATATCGAGCATTATGTTGATGTTTATTGTCAGTTGTTCTGCTGCAGAACCTAGCTTGATCGCATAAACCAATATGATTTTTTTACGTTTAACAGTCGGATTAAACGGAGCACCAAATATTCCTAAATTGTTCCATTAACGAACGTGCCTATTTGCTTTCCGCTAGAAAAACAAACTTAACAGATATACGATAAAAAAATATAAACAACACGACCACGTAGATAAATGCGATTTCCACCTTAAACGTTTTTGCGGTGAAAAATTCATATTTATTTCGTAAAATTGATTTAATTTTGCAAATTACGATTTCGATTTACCAAACCACATTTTTAAAAATTATTTTAAACTCTGAATTTAACATATCATTTGATATTCTCTGTTGCCAATAAAATATTCATGTATATAAAGTAATTACGAAATCACTGCAAGAATGTTACAATGATGATACATAATAACTACGTGTACATTGAACATGTGCAGTTCAGTATTTATACTGATATTTAAATTATCAAATTTTATGTCAATTTAAAAGTTTAGCTCACTTACAAATGCAAGTAATAATTACCATATTCAAATACTATTAATAAAAATAATCATTGATTTGTTTCAGTCCATCAAGCATCTATCGTTAAACATCCAAGTGATTCAATTGTTGCCAGAATTGAAAATAGTGTTGTTATAGAATGCATATTTGACTCTGAAGGAGCGTGTCTGTGGTTCCATGATGAACAACTTGTAACCAGTGACATTCGATATCATTTCAACAAACCAGAAACCAAAGATTGTAGCCTCACTATTGATTCATTTCAAGAAAGCGATATCGGATTCTGGACATGCCAGAATGAAGGAAATGAAACAGAACTAAGTGTCACATCTACAGAAGCCATGCTATCAAAAATGGGTAATTTGAAAACTGTCAATATCATGTACTATCATAGTTTCATATTTTCATAAAAAGCTGCTTTTTCTAACAAGGCATTAATGATCGAATAACAATCTCTGTACATTTATTATTTTTATAGAAAAGCCATCACCACCTAAAATATTTACATTAGATGAAAAGAACTCTAATGGAGAAAAGCTAGTTTCATGCGTTTCACAAAATGGAAATCCAGCTCCAAACATGTACTGGGAGTTAGATGGCACAAAAAAAACATCCGAGAATAGGATTACAAGACATGTTAACAACAACTTATACAATGTTATGATTTTACTAAATTGCGCAGAACTGATATTGATGAACACCACTGTGTTGCTGGCATGTGTAACCGAACACGAACTTGGCAATTTAAGTACTGAATCTGAAAGTGAGTGAGCTATGGTAGTTTCAAGCTAAGCACAATCAGTTAAAAGAAAATAAACGATAAAGTTAACATAAATATAATTTAATTGCAGTTGGCAACCTAGGCTGCGTGAATGCGGAACTTAAAGGTAAACGTAGGGATTTCATTTTCTGATGCAGCATGTAGCAATAACGGGTGCCAAACTGTTCCGTCCTCTTGAAATTCACTAAAATACACTATTTTTTCAACAGAATGCAAAAAGAAGGATGATACATCCGGGATGTCTGGTGGCTTCATAACATCCATTGTTCTTAACGTTATATTCTTATTAACTGCAATCACAGTAGGGGTACTATATTACAGAAAGTAAGTTTCCCTAGCTTTCTAACATTACCTCAATAACAAATCCGGAATGGTTTAATGCGAACATTTTCTATATCACTGTCCCTTTATACTCAAGAAATAGATATCATGGAAAGCGTGCGGAAAAGACACAAGAAATGCATGCACTAAACGAAAGAACGTTGCAAACAGACAGAATTGAGGAAGAATCCAGCATTTATTGAAGCATAATATCACACTCCTCCAGGCTCCATTTGTCTCCAGTGCAGCAAACCTGCTCAGTGACATCATCTATAAGAGTTTTAAAATACAGGTCCATATTCCTGTCTATAATTATAGTTAAAGAATGCAGGTATATATTTAGAGGAGTTGAATCTTTTGCAAGTTGGATTTGTTTGTTTTATGCTATACGTTTTACATTCCATGGGTAAAAGAATTACCACATAGTTATTTATTTTCTTCACGTCTGCATGATACCATATACCATTTTCAGGCATTATTTCGTCTCCGTATTAGATCCATAACGTATATTACGACTATTTTTGCGATGTTTAACCCACATTTCTATCAAAAAAATTACATCGAAAAGAAGGCAATTGCGGGAATGAAGTAGATGTCTGATTTTGTGTAATGATAAGCAACAGCTACACGTGAGCGACATGTTATGAAGAATTGGTTGACAAATGCTGCATTTTAACCCACATTTTTATTTTGTGAATCACCCAAAGTTCTCGATATGGATATAGGGGATAAACGGGAACAATAGGGAAAGATCAAAGGGGAACAATGAAACAGTGGTAGAATTGTCAGTATGTATTTTATCATTCACAGTTGCATTGATGATTGTCAGATTAAAGCATGCTTATGCAACGACTAGTCCAAACTGCCAATTTCAAACATTATTATCGTTATTGAAAACTATATCGTGGTATACTGTTTCTGTATTGCATTTCAAGTAAGTGCAATTTATTGTTTAAACGTAAATATACGTAACTTCAAAAAACGTTTAAATAAATCAACTATAGTAGATGATCCACATGAACATATAGAATTGTTTAATGCCATCCATCTGCCTCAAGTTTCCATCGCTCGATATCCAATATGATTTTAATAATCTAATTTGTAAGCATAATAATTGAAGCTCTAGAAAAAGAAATGAAGGTTTTAACCTACATATTCGATGTAGTTGATAACCACCAGCATTCTAACTACAATATTTTTTTACCCAATAAGCTCATTCGGGAAGTGAAGACAGAAGATCAGGTCTGCCTTCGTTCTAGTAAGTTATCGTATTGACACCATCAGCATCAAAAATACAATCATACAGTACGCATAAATGTACAGTATACCACATGAATAGACCACATTTAAAAATCAATATCTTTGTTCCCAGCCACACAATTCGAGCCATTTGGTTTATGTTCGATGTTAGTGCGAAAAAATGAGACGGTTTTCCTTAAGTGCACCTTTGAAGAAATCTTCAATTGTGCCTGGACGCGGAGAAGATTTCACGTCGATATTGATAAACGGTACACCTATGTCAAGGGTCACGATGGGAAGAATGTTGATGATTGCAGCATTCAAATCAGTCGATTCAAACTAATTGATGCTGGGGAGTGCATATGCAAAACCTTAGCAGACAATTCGACCAAAGCTAGTAATGGAACGAATATATCCTTGGGTATGAAAGCAGCCATTATTTCTGGGATCATTTGAATATAAAAGTGTACTTCGGTATAGTCCCTGCACCAGCATAAGAAACAATAAGAAAGTAGGCTTCCTCTAACAGCTCGTAGGCTGGCAGTGATTGTCTGACGGTTAGGGGCAGCTATATTAGACCATACATTGTCAGGTGAGCTTAGGCTAGGTTGAGTTAAGCACAAAAAACTAAAAAAAAGCAACACAAATGATAAATTCAGACATTGGTCAATTTTGTTTATTAGACAAGTAGAGCGGAAATAAAAACAATTCGTGCGCATTTTAAGCAGGGAATATTCAGAAGTTTGTCTGAATATACTGTAATTCTAGAAATGATAGATAGCTATATGACATTATCCTACAAAATTTAATGTTAAACGGTTTCCGATGACATTTAGCGTATCTAGTGAATATCACTGAGAAACCTCCGGAAAACACATCTGCAAAACTCAATGCCACTGTAACATTAAATTGCACCTTTGACACACCTGTTATTTGCAAGTGGTATCACAAAGAACGCATAATTGTGAGCAGTGACCACCACAGTTATCAGGATAAAAATCAGGCAAAAATATGCAGCATGACGATTCATGGTTTCAGCAATAATGATGCAGGAAAATGGAAATGCAGTAATGAAGGAAATGAACTGCAACCCAGCATCAACTCCACAGAAGCCCATATCACAGTAGCATGTAAGTAGCTTGTAATGTTGTTGCTCTCGACAAAATTCCCTTTGAAATATTTCAGGAATTATTAGGAATTTAATTTAATTTTTTAATTTATAAACAGCAGAACAATCAGGTAGTAAATACTGTCTTATAAACCTTTCTGTTCATATAAGAAACATTGAAAATCCCTTCTCAAAATGAGAAACTCCCAAACTGTGTTACAGGAATAAGGGTGGAAGGAAACGATAAAAATGCCCTGATTCCACTTGGGGCAACAGTTATTATTGACTGTCACTTTAACCGACCAGTGGACTGTGCCTGGAACCGCAGAAACGTTAACTTGGACATCAAAGGTCGGTAAAGCTACGTAAACAATGCAAATGGACAACAGACCAAAGACTGCAGCATTAAAATTGATCCATTTAATTGGAAAACTGTAGTGATAATTGTTTTGGCCTGTTTGGTACTGGTTATGGCAGTGGTTCTTGCATATTTGTGTATGTAAGAAATGTCCACTTTGATACATTCTGTATATGCGCATCAGCGTCAAACAGATTATGATGTATTTGAACATGCTACAATACTTTCATTATTTCATATACCAGACTTTTAAAGATGTCTAAAAACGAAAAAGCAAAGATCCCACTTGATGACCGTAAATCAATGGTCAAAGAATCAGTGGAACAAATGGAAGTTGAGGTAGGCAATAAAGGTTAACGCTGGAGCGTTAATTCTTGGCGCATTTCACTAAAATCAAATTCCTAATAATTCTAGTCAATAAAGAATAATAAATTGAAATTGTCGAATCATTACATAAATTAAACTAATAATATTAAGCATACCGACAATTCTGTATAAAAACCAGTATTGAATTCTATACAATTTCTTTCTGTCAAATACCACACCAGTAGGTCTATACCGGTATTAATCTAGAAACGGAAGTATTTTTTCTTAGCGTTTTGTATGTGCAATATTTATTAATTAAACGATAAATATAACACCAAGCAATTATTTTATTGCAGTGAAATTCTCAAAAGGCCAGATGTCACTTTCTAGTCAGGTGAAATCGAAAATCGAAGGGGAGCATCGTTGACAAAGAATCATCTGTTTAATTAAATATGTCATGGTCCAACATAACACTGGACAACAGGTGATGAAAATTTCGTTTATCAGAAAACCTTCCCTCCATTAAATTGGAACTTCAAAATCAATTCATTGATATTTTATGATAAGATTACATGAATATGCGAATCTCTTATGCTATGTGAAGTGAATGTGTTAATGAATGAAAGTACATCCATATTCATGCATTCTGTTCTTTTAGTGAAACCTTATCTTAATAAATGTACATGTTCTTATTATAAATTTGTAATTTTGCATTGATGTTATACAGTAACAACTTATTCAGTGTACCATCAAAGAATTATACTTGAAAAACCACTTAACACTGTAGACATCATTTGATGTTGGGTAGGCCAATATTGTGGTCTACATGTAAATGTATATACCATGTACATAAAGGCTAATTTAACAAACTTACTACATGAAGTCATAACTAATATCATAAAAATCGAACAGAAAACCACATGGAAAGAAAATTATTAGTGAATAATAACTAGATAAATTAAAAACTTTTTACTCACGAGAATGTTCGGATAATGTATTGTTCAGCTTTGCGAAACTTACCTAAAATAAAAAAAACAGTAAGCTTAATGAAATGAGTATACAACAAGATATTTTGTACAAACAATAGTAAACCTTAATAATACCTGATTAGCTATATAATGCACAATATGCTAATTAGATTTCATTTTTTCTAGACGAAACATTTGATTTAACATTTTCACATAATTAAAGAATGAAAACTTTATTGGCTGGTTACACAGTGTATAATTGTTTCATAGACACAGCTGGATGGGTGACCCATCTGGATACACGCTGCTTATGGCAGTTTTTTGCGTCAAATCCATGGAGCATTTTGGTGAAGCACAATATGATAGATAAATATGGTGCTTATACAGGCCTATTATTTCAATGTTTATGTATACATCATGGTTGCCAAGTTCAATGAGATAAAGGAAGTCAACTTTGAAATATGAAAGGTTACGACTACAAGTAGTGTGCATTTAATAGGCCTATCGAGTATAGTACAAGACAGCATGGCTACGTTACCAGTACCTGTTTATAAACGAATATACATGTCCCTGTATTTACGACAACCAATTTATTGAATTACCGATGCCTGTCGGATATGCGGCTGTTGAATGTAAGCACAAAGAAAAATAACTGTGCAGCATTTATACTGCACACTACGACATTCAAGATAAATAATATACTGTAAATATTTAATGTTTTAATCAAGGGAATTTCCCCTTAACTTGTAGGAATTTCCATGCAATTCACATGGGTTCCATCCAGTTGTTTGTTTTGATAACATTTAAGCTAGATACCTTAGGAAAATATATTTCGGCTTACCATGAACCAACACGCGCATGTTGACAAAATGACGCATGTGTTTCAGTTTACAGTACCTCCCTCAGGGGTTTTAAATTCGAAAGTAAATTTTTTTCTAAAGAGCAATTTAAACTTGTCCTCTAATTTCATCAAAGTCCTCTTGTGCAAATTATTGATACTTATAGCACATCGGTGTACTTTTAGGATATATGATCTTTTCGAAAAAACGAGTGGATAAGCGGATATGTCTGATATCATGTAGCACGAGGTATGTTATTTCGCAAGCACCATTCTATATTTCAAAAATACGAATTGACCACTTGTGTACATGTATAATAATTTAAAAGTTTAATGCATTAATTTAAAGGGACCTACGACTGCCAGTGCAACATGTTACTTGATGAGCATAAATTGCTGATATTCTTTTGGCAATGCAGTTGGTTACATGCAAGTATCTGACAAATAGAGATTTGATATGCTTTTGTAGGGATAAATAAGTTCTAAACTTGTAGCAGCATGTTTACATCTAAAGTAATTTTTACTCAATTATGTAAAATCTTTACAACCTGATTTTCTTTTTTTTATTTAAAAATTACAATTAGTCTTTGTCTTTACCCTTTCTTGACCTAGCCTAACCGTTTGTATCCATTTACAGTAAATGTATATTCTGGAATTACTGACCTAGCCTATCTTTTTCTATCCTAACCTACTGTATTTGTACTGCTTTTATTTAGCTGAATCTTACCGAGAGCAATCACTGCCAGCCTATATGAGTCATTAGGAGAAGCCCACTTTTCACTGCGTCTATGGGCAACAGCAGGGACTATATTGTAGTTCAGCCAATTAGAGCAAATTCTGATTATTTTGACAAATAATTAGCATCAAAAATTATGTTTATTGCAGTATACTCAACATCCGCATTACTAATTTTTGTTATTAATATAATTTATTCCAAATTCTGAATCTCAGGAATTGTCTGTTACTGAATAGTTCCATTCCATAGTTACTCCCAGTATTCCGCACATATATAATTCCATACACGCCATTTTCTTCAAAATGCATGGCTTTAAAGATCTAATAACTGCTGAAATAGCGCGTTGTAATATTATTAATGTTTTCTTGCCCTGTTCATTCACAATCAGATTGCAGCTGAATCACAGAAGCCAGTTTTAAGTAAGCACATCATCAGTATTTGTTGTAATATCACGAAGCTGGTTCTAATTAACTAGTCTTAGCAGTCTAATTGCTTTAATTTTTAAAATTGAATCCCAAAATTGGGATATAAAAATCGTTTCATGTCCTGTTTCTAGCGATATTCGATGTAAATGCCAATCAGACGAGTGCAACAGTGGAACTTGGAATGACAATAAAGTTGCTATGCTCCTTTGACACCGAAGTGACCTGTGCATGGGAGCGGACAGGCCAGCTTCTAGAAATATCAGACCGTTATTCGTATGTTCATAACAACGGGAAACGTACTAAAGATTGCAGCATTCTAATACGGGGTTTTAGGAAGCATGATGCCCAGAGGTGGGTTTGCCAGACAATGGCAACCTCAACGTCAAATTCAATCAAAACAGCTGGAATTACGCTGTTTTACACAGAAACAAGCAAGTACAAATAACCTTCTTGCAAGGTTGATTTGATGGAAAGCACAAATTCCTTGCAAACTAGGAAAAGTATGGTAAAATATTTGTCCATTTATTCAACATTTCACACTATTTAGCATCAAGTCAGAAAAGCGAAACTTTGTCAACCACGTCAAGTCCAAGTTCAACAATAACGCAATCAAGGAATCTACTCAATGTGAACCAAATAAAAACGGGTGAGTCTGAATTTTCCACCAACTGCAAGTTCAATGACTTTTCCATTTGATTTTTTCTGTTGAGTCTTGTTGCAGAACAAGCAACAAAAGCATCTGAAATGCCAATCAAAGTTCCTGAAACAGCGACATATCCGGCTGCCAACTCAACCATAATTAGTAATAAGAATTTCCAACGTTGATTTGTTAACGAAATTTGCTGCAACATAAAAAGTATCGACTGTCTATTTAGTTGCAGGAATAGTTGGCGTTGTTTTAACAATATTAATCATTACGAGCGGCATTGTGTGCATATATCGCAACAATATCAAAAAACACAGGACTAATGGTAAGCATCTACAGTATATACATGTACATGTGCAATGTCTATTACACTGAACTACAAAAGGTGACAAATTCCAAGTTATGAAGTGTAGTAAAATGTAGTTGATTTCAGGATTTTTTTAAAGATTTTTTTTTGGAATGCAGTAGTCCATTCTTTATTCATCTTTATGTTATAATGCAACAATGAAAGAAAATTCTCAGTGAAATTTTTTATAACAGGGCAAACTTTAAATTCAGCATCCAAACTGCTCATCATATAATGAACAAGTTTTTCCTATCATGTTTCAAGCTCTTGGATATAATTTAGGATTTTTTAAAGAATATTTAAAACTTTGTTGTTTTCTTAGTACTCTTTAGGACTTTTAGAACTTTTAGACTTGGTTTGTCATCCTAAGTTTTAAGTCATAAAAAGTACTGTAAAACACAAACGTTAAAAATATTCTTAAAAAGTCCTAAAGATATCCAAGAGATTAAAAGAAAGTAGGAAAAACTTATTCATGGCATGGAAAGCAGTTTGGATTCAGAATATAGAAGTTGCCTGTTAAAAAATGTATACAGATATTACTATTTTTCGTCACGAAAATATCAGTTTCTTGCAAATTCATTATTAATTTCTGGGAAAATAATAACCACTATTTCATGCTAGATGCCATCTTTAAATTTTCCATTTTCGTTACATTTAGAACTCGCCCTCCAAAAAGCTACATTAAATTCAAGGTGAGCAATAATATTATTCCAAATAAGCCATCTAGGCAATATATGTTTATTGCATGATATTAAAGTTGAAGAATATATTTACATAGACAAGTACTTCCAAACATTGTTGAGTTGGACATGCTAACAGCCAGACAACCAACGATCCAAAGGGATGCCTTCTCACAAAGATCATTACTGGGAGAAACAGTAATTAGCATCGAAAATCCCAGTTTCAGTTCAAGGGAAAACCAACTGAGGCACTCGACGTTAAGTACAGATGCTAATGGGTACATGAAGCCACTCAGACCTGGCTTGCCGACCACTAACAGCGTTAAGAAAAATGGTGTACCTGGGAGACACTATGAGAGCATTACTGATGAGTCGAGCTTGCATCATTTTTACGAAAAAATACCAGAACCTTATTATAGTGGAACAACGGAATTACAGCAGACCTACAACCTTGCTTCATCTACAAGGGGCCAATTCACAGAAACAGTAAAGGAAGATTGCAACTTGTAATCAACTCCAATACAGTAGTTTGTGTATTCCTATGTTTTTCAAAAAAACAATGTAGTACACATACATGTACATTGGAGAAATTCGAAATCCACACGAAAGATAAAATGCATTACAGTTTCATGTTTATAATGAAACCTGCAGAAAAGTATGAATACATTTCAAACGCTTCTCCTGTTTTCTAGTAGTAAATTAAATCAAATTGCTACAAGTCAAAATACAATTAACCATTCCCCTATGATAGTCAGTGACATTGCCTAATTACTGTAAAACGTAAGATGTTTACTTGTATAGATAAAATGTATTTTGCTAGTCGGTATTTCATTATCATTTGAACTTTCATTTGAACAGGTAGTTGAATGATCAACTACCTGTATTAATAAAATTCACGTCAATGCTTTTTGTAATAAAAGAATGTTTGTTAATAAAAAAGAAATTATTCTATGAGTACATGTGTAAAACTACTGCCGATATCTGTTCAAAACCATTGTATTTGAGTTCAATAAAGGTTTTAGAACCATTAAAACCATGCGTATTTTCTGCTATACTTTGATTCAACTCCATTTAATTAACCAGACCAGAGACAAGAAATGTCAAATGGCAACATCACGCCCTTTTTTCAACTTTCTCTATCATTATAGCCAATAAAGTTGGCTTCACGTAAAGTATATACCGGTATAGGCAAAGAGATAAGCATAAAAAACATTTCGTCCTACCTGCAGACAATAAAGCAAACAAGTTATGAGTTTGCTTTCCCTTAAGGTCGCTTCAGTTTACTTCACTGATAAACATTAGACATTTACATAGAGTATCTATTTTAGGTAATAACAAAATATTTTGCTAAAGTAGAATGAAAACGATTTTTTAAATTCTGAATTAAAGAAGCAAGGAAAGAATGGTTGACGTAATCACTGTATGAAAATTTTATGAGACGCTCTCATCCATACAGTTTTGAAGTAACCAGAATAAATAAAAATGAATGCCGGAGGATAGAAAAGTGCTGTAGAACGTTCTGCATGTGTATATGGATTAAAGTCACATTTCAAATAATTCCAAACACAAAAATACCTTTGTACAATTATCCTAAATGAACTTTAACATTTTCATGATTTGACTGGAAAATGATTTATAGTGAAATGATAAGCGTGTATGATTCCCAAACCCAAATATTGCGTACCGATGAAATATATTACGGCCAGCTTATCGTTTTCCTCCTAGATAACCGATAACGCAATAAATAATGCGAACTTACGTTAAACACTTTGAAATACAGGTAACTATTTGATACCTTGAGAAGTCTTCTAAAGAAAATACATGTCTAATTTCTGCTTCCATCACTTATAACGTTGAGAGGAAAAAGGGGCGAGACAACGATTCGGTAAGCTCATGTCATTTTCTCGAATATATGCAGACGAAATAATTCAAAAACATGACTGACATCAACATCATGTGGCAGTGAGTCAGTGACACATGATTCTTACCTAATTGATCAACAAGAGCAATGGTTTAAATTGATTTTTTGTGCCATTACTTTGGTATGTACATAATTTGTCCAACGTCCACAACTCCTGCAAACATTTACATGATAATTCGATTCAAATTGATAAAAAAATTTGAGTAGATTCAATAAACAGCAACAAAAATTTTCAACAATAATTGTCACTATGGTTCAAAGTATCAAATTAAGTCATAGCTCAAATAGCTGTTCCTACATGTATACCGATAGAAAATGCTCCTTAACATAGTCGACACATGGCTGGTAAAATTCCCCCTGCTGATATTGCCAATGAAAAGTGAGAAATGAAGGAGTGCCACTGCTGTCACCAGGGGGCCTCAATTACCAACCATTGTTTAAAGTTCTGAAAGGTAAAATCAGCAAAACGTTGAAAATTGACGCAATAAAGGTTTTCAAAAAAAAAAATTCTCAACATTCAATTGAATTACATTCAATTGTTACTTTTCATGATAGTCTGTTATCAGTGAATCATTTTATAGCTGTTAGGAAAAACCATTGCTGCACCCAACTTGGAAAATGATTTCTCTAATATCGGTATACATGCACATAGTTACACTAAATAAACTTATTCATTTCCAGCAGTTTTTCGAGAAGCCTTCGCAGTAAAGGAATGCCTGAATATCACTTCAAAAGAATAGCAATAGGTGCGGCATTAGCCGTGTTTGCAATTGGAATTGCTTATACAGAATTCTCGGTAACCACTTGAAAAGAATACTGATAAAAACTCATTATTTTGCACCATGCTTTCACCAATTTCTTTTCTATTCATTTCATAGAATCTAACGTTGGGAGAAAGTGGGCTTCAGTTTCAGCCATGCAGAAGTTGGAAAAGAACCTGGAACAAGGACGGCAGTTGTGGAAGTTGCTTGGAATGGTTCGTACACTGCAACATAAGTTTGTGTTGAAACAAACATCACTGAACAGTTTAAACTTAACACCATTTGTCATAATATAGGCATAAGGCAACCAGCACTGAACAGAATGAAAGATGCATTCCAGGTGGTAATTGACAACTTTGAACTCTGTCAGACATGAGCAATATGGACATTAAAGTCTTACAACTCCAAACACAAGCAATTTGGAATAACGTCAACTGAATTGCATTTGCAGATACTGTTGTTGTGAAGATGACCGAACGCCATGCATTTGTTCCCACTGGAATGTCTGTCCTTGTGAAGTGTCAATTTGACACAAATGTGACATGCTCTTGGAAGAGAAGGGATCATTATATCCAACCAGGTGAAGGCTATCAATTCAATGGACCTGAAGTGAAGACGACAGATTGTGACCTACTAATTTCGGCCTTTAAGGGCACAGACATGGGGGATTGGGCATGCAGTAGTCGGGCCACCTCAGACACATCAGCGCTTTTTCGGACAGACGTGTATTTGTCAAATGGTAAGAATCACATCGCCTTGTCAAATAGTAAGCCTTTGTGATCAAGTCAACAATAACATTCTAATTTGCAGAAGAGATTATCACAGTCGAGCATAATGCCACTGCCTACGTTCCATTGGGTGCAACGGTTGTAGTGAAATGTTACTTTGAAGAGAAAGTCAACTGCACATGGGAACGCAATGATGAACATACCACCATCGAAGAGCGCTACAGTTACATTTCAGCAAATAACAGCGGTCAAAGGACACGAGATTGCAGCATTAAAATTAAGTCAATGAGCAGATTTGATGTCGCCAAATGGGAATGCAAAACAGTTGCGACTTCGTCAGTAAATGCAACTCTGTCCACCACTGTTCAGTTGCATCTATGTAAGTTAAATACGAATATTATAAACAGTAAGAAAAGTTTGCATCATAAGATAGGTTTGAATTGCAATCAGCCTTGTAATGCAAACTACATCGAATATACCCAAATAAAAACAGTGCATAGTCACCCACAAATCTCAGAAGTCAAACCATCTAGAATGTTAATTGATCAACATTGATCTAGAACATTAATTGACTTTTGCACTTTGTGTCTTATACCAATAACAAACAGATTACCCAAACGTTACAAAGCGTAAACTTTTTATTTTTCCTTGTCATACCATTATGCATGTTGGTAATTTACATTAGGTAAACTAAATAAGGGCCATAACGTTTATGGTACCCCATATATGCTGTAATTGTTCATTTAAAAAAGTGAAAAAAATGTGACATTCCTTGATATTTCACTGAATTTAAAATATGACATACTGTATGCCAATGTATTGTAGACCAAATTCACTGCTTATTAGGCCAAAGATAAATACCAGATATAACAAAACATATAAAGATAAAGCAAATTTACATTAGTTTCTTTAAATTGAGCATTTCAGTTTCGATTTCCCATCTAATTGAGTTAAAGATTAAATGTATACTTCCAATTTCTAAAGACGCTAGACTGACAGAGTATGATTTGTTATAGCAAAAGTAAAATTGTTATGAAGAATCTTTCCGACTTTTTAAAAATTAATAATTTTTTTGAAGAAATCCTTCCACATCCTATGACTGGTATAGCTTATCTTAGAACAATTTGGAAAGTTTTCTATGTCAAATTTTATTTATCAGCAAAGTTTCATGAATAAAATTTAATTGAGAAGACGTCCCCAATTTGTTCAAAATCACTAAATTTCAGATGACTATTCCAAACCTTCCCGATTTCCCTGACAATTCCAGCTTTTCAGTTCTTTGTGAACCCAGTACTACATATTAGTCGAAAACGTAGGACCAAAACCATGTTTACAACAAAGTTTACATTATTTTGAGGAAAAAATAATAGAACTTCAATTGTAATTCAAAGTTAGTTAAATTTAAGCAATTATAGTGTACATGTATAAGAAAACAAGAAGACTGCAGCGTTACAACGTACAAGAAAAGAAAATCAAAATCTAAGAAATTAATAATTATTTCCAATTTCCCCATACTACCGGTATGGTTTACATTACAGGCACTGAATTTGAATCACTGATTTATTTGCAGTACACTCGCCTAAAATTCTCGAGGGACCACGTGGACTCAACTTTGTATTAATTGGAGAGCAAATCTCTTTAAGATGTCTCTTCGACATGTCAGTGAACTGTAAATGGAGTCGAAATGGGCTAAATGTTGGTGACACCAAAGGCTACAATTACAAAACGACTGGCAAGAACTCAAAAGACTGTAGCATCAAAATTGAATCTATTGGGAAGGAGGACATTGGCCAATGGAAATGTGATTGCGAAGACTGCACCAACACCCAATTTGAGGCAATTTCGTGGATAATCAAAAAGGGTAGGCTTCAATGTGTGAAGAAACAAAACCTAACTTTTGTGATGCAGGATTTATATATGCCTTTTGTTGCAGATGATATAAAAGTCAAAGGATCAGGAAACGAATCTGTTCCAGAGGGGCAAGCTGTCACACTAAGTTGTGAGGATCCAGTGAACAATGGAAACTGCAAATGGACAAAACCAGAATTTGACGTCTATGAAGAAGATCGTTATGACTTCCCTGCCCCCAACTGTACTCTTAGAATTAAGCATTTCCGAAAGAAAGATGAGGGTACCTGGGACTGTATATCGACCGAGGAGTCAAAAAACGCAAAACCAACTAATTCTATCAATCTGTCAACAATAAGTAAGTTGCAACATTTAAATTTTCATTTGCTGAACATTTGAAACCGAATCTCCAATGCGTACGGGTTTTTCCATTGTACCAACTATTACGGTCATTGATGTGATTGTTTTCAATTGCACTGACATTAGGAGCACTTGGGCCAACTGCCAATGGTAACGTGGTAATTGGAGATCGTGTCATTTTGCGGTGTTGGTTTCAACAAGATGTGACCTGTTCATGGACATTGGGAACAACGCCAATAAACCCTTCAGATACCGCAGGTTACAAATATATTGCAACGTATCTTCAGACCAAGGACTGCAGCATCAGCATACAAAAATTTGGTCGTGAACATGTTGGACAGTGGGTGTGCAATGATCGAGAAAACCATTCAATGGTTGGTGCAACTATCCAACTAAATGGTATTACAGGTAGGTCTAAAGAAATCGACCTAATATTAAAATTCATTTAAGGCAATGCAAGTGCCTGATAAATTAAACAAAGCACAATATTGTATTGTGGATTAATAAAGTAACCAAAGTTCCAATAAATGCACGTAGAAATCAAGCCCCTAAAATTAATTGGCAAATTTTTAACATTTTTTGCAACATACAGCATATTACAACATATTCCAAGCTTCTCCATTTTTTATTATTATTTTTTTTACTTGCTCTCAAGATTGCATGTACATGTATATGTATATACAGTACATGTACGTTAAATACGTAAGTAAATGTTAATAAAACTAATCACATATCATAAAACAAAAATCATTCAAAACTAAAGGGAACTTTTTTTTATAAACAGGCAAACAGTCACAGCCAAAAATATTTTTGGCCAACTCCAAAAGTAGTGGGGAAAACATCGTTTGTGTCTTGGAAAACGGATTGTCAGACACCGACTTGCACTGGCTGTTGGATGGTGAAAAGGAACCGGAAATAAATAGAAAAGTAACGCACAACTTGGACATTGGCCTCTATGATATAAAAATCACACTGAATTTCACCAAAGAAAAATTTAGCAATTCAACGTCGCTAGCTTGTGTATCCAAGCATGGCCAATTTAGCGATCAAATTAAAGGTATTTACATTAACTGCATATCCAATAATTACAATGCCGTTAAAATTCAAAACAAATATATATCATAATTCTAAATCCTACTCTACGTATAATCTGTTTTTTTTTCAGTTGCTGAGTTGCAACGTTTCTTTGCGGAACAACCAGAAGGTAAATTATCCATGAATAATGTGTGCAACGTTATTCAGTCAAATGCGCTATTGCGCTCATAACAAATATGTTTTTCTATATTAGAATGTTCGACAAATTCGGCTGAGAATGACTGCACTTCTCCAAGTCTGACAGCATATGCTGTTATTATTTCTTTCTTGCTACTGATTGCAATTATTTATATTTTACGCCCGTTTATTAAAAAGTGGTAAGAGAACAAAGCTTTTATTGCATTATTTACCTTCTCGTTAAGATTTCAATCAACGTCACAAATATTTGAGCATTGCAAATAGTTCCATACATATTGATTATTGCAAATTGTTCCATACCACAATTATTTCATACAGGTGGACTCGAGAAAACATTGGACATGTTGAAAACAAGCATAATGAACAGGACATAGATGGTGCTAGAAAACCATTAAATTCTGACCAGACCGATAAGTGATTGGACATGATGGGATACTCATCAGTTTTGACAGTTCAAAAGTTCACCGGTCATACATTAAAACTGTTTCGAAGCGCGTCATTACGACCCATGGCAGGATGGTTAAACTTTCAGCTATGACAAATTGTACTTTATAGTTTGTACCAATTCTTTTTTCTAAAAAAAACTCACGCGCAATCTCATTTTGGTAATTTTGTGTCGGGATGGCCAGGTAAATCAATTATAGGAATTAGCTTGTCTCACCTCACTTTATTATAGAAGTAAATAGCATGCATATATTGATCGTAATGAAATATTAGAATGGTTAATCTCTTATATACTTTAGCATTGAATAAAAATTAGATTTCGCCTTTTTCCTTGTAAATGAAACAGCACGAAATGATGCATTAATTTCATAAAATCCAAACTTAAATGTATATGATAAATTCATAGATGCTAAAGCAAATATATACAATGTATGTAGCATTTTTCCAATTTATGTAATTAAAATGAAATTCTGAAACTGCTGAATATGAAGCACCATTAATACCCATAAAGAATATCATCTATAAAATAACAAGGAATCTTGTTTTTCCAAGCTTTGTGTATTGCAGGTTGGAAATAGATTCAAAAGTTGCAAACATCTCGACAAATAAATATCAATTGCCGTATCAAATTAAAAATCAAAATAAATAAATCCAAATAAAGACACCACAGTACAACTTCCTTAAATCTTCCTTATTATGATCATTTTTAATTAATGATTATTCCTTAATGTGGTTAACTAACTCGTTTACTAACTCGTTAAAATATTTCAGAATAACTCCCTTTTGTTATTCTGAATAGCGTCTATTTCAATTGACAAATTGAAAATTCACCACTCTCGAAAATTGTGTTAGTCGCAGAGTATTTATCTTATAGCGTGATTATAAACCAGGCAATGGCATGCATGAATATTTTCATTCCTTTGACGAAAAATCCAAGTTTCAACCCACAATAACGAAGTCAGGAGGTGGGGACACCTTATCTAGAGCAAACGTAACAATAGAAAACGTGACGATGACGCATCAAAAGTCAACTGATAACTTTGGCAAAATGACGCAATTTCCCGTGCTAACTAATCATCTTTAAAATTTGCATTTTCTTGCCATATGCAGAAAACATCTTATGAGGGGGCGCATGTTGACATTCAACAACAAAAACGTACTGCATATTTGCAGCTTCGCGATACAATATTGTATACACAAGCTTAGACTGAAATCGTACCTCGACCACCATTTTCATTTCCCTAATACACGAATCACACCACTGATTAGATAACACCCTTCATTCACCTGAGATGGCGCTTCAGCCGCATTTCTAAATGAAAGTGTCATCCTTTGCAGAGCAACGTTTCTTGGTCCATACTATAATTATTTAGTATTTGCATTTTACGTCTGAAAAAAAAATACTGCATAGCCCAAATCGGCAGTTATCGGCAACAGACTCACTATATACCACGAGATTTTAAAACAAACTAAATAACTGTAAGTATTCAGTCTAATTTGTCGCCTTCTATTATGGCAATCAGATATATCTGTTATTATCGATCACATGATGAAGTTGGCAGAATAGGCTTACTGGATTGAAATTTTCTGGCGAATTACGAAATCCATCAAGGTCTACAGAAAAAAAACGGATCTGTGCCACAGCTTGGTTAATTTGAATGCAAAAATCTCGTTTTTCCACAGAAAACTCATACAACGCAATCAAATGGGTGAATTTCATACGATTGCATTTCGTTTCATCCTGATCACACTCGTTTTTGCAATCTGTGTTCCTATGCCGTCAAATATTATCGGAGAATTACCGGTAAGCACTCAAAAGGTGACACTTTTGACATTCGAATAAAAGGGAAATTTGACCTCATAACTTTAGCACTTGTTTCTTTTCATTTTTACAACCATCATCCTCAGTTCAATTCACAAGCAGCATCGTGTAGAAGACTAAAGAGACTGCGGGAAGAGGATGGTAGTTGTGGAAAATGCATGGAATGGTTTGTGAATTGACATACAGAATGTTATCATGAGGGAATAGCGATAAGATGCCCTATTGCTACAATGAATTACATGTTCAATTGCCTTTCTCCACCAATAGGTATACTTCTGAAAACCCCACCGGAAATGACCAATGCATTCCTGTTGGTATGTACTAAACGGCAAGATATGGCAAATGCGATAGTGATGGTGTAGCAAGTCATGAACAGGGTATTCAGGGGTGTCATCCGACTTGACCTTGAAACGTTCCATCAAGGTCTTTCAAAACGTATCCCTTGACCGAATTCAAATAGTTCCAATTTAAAACTTGTAGAGGACGACGAAAATAGTCTAAAAACAGTTCATTTACTACATGAACTGGAAAACGTGTCTGTGAATTTAGTTCGAATTCCTGGTGTGGCAGGTATGTCCCTCTGCTGCTTTGCATCGATGTGAAACCAAAGTGAAGCATGTTCAACATTGTGCTTATGAAAATACAGTGAAACCCCTCTATTGGACATTACTATTCAGTAATTTGGACAGTTTTTCTCTGCACCGGTTATGTGCCACGGAATTAACATTAGGCCATAGGGGGCAACCCCTATAAGTGTGTCACCCCGATAACTCGTAAGTTGGACAGAGTTTCGTGCACGATCACGAGAAAAAACTTGTATGTCATACAAAATTTGTTGGTACATAGACGGAAATGGCTCATTTTGGCTAAATATTCCCCCACACCCCTTTGGAGAGAACCCCATTCATGATGGAGCCCAGACTACATGATGGTCAAACAATTAGAAATAAGTTTTCTAAAGGGGATCACTTCATTTTGAACATAAACGTTTCTTAGATGTTAAACGTTTTTAGATTAATTTCGTCCTCCCTTTAAACTTAAATTGTAACCATTGTTCTAACATTACTAGTTTACCAGATACATTCGAATGAGCTTGATGGAACGATTCAAGATAAAGTTGGGTGCATCTCTGGATATCTCGCTCTTGAATTGCTACATATCCATTATCACTTTAGCTGTATTTGCGCTTTTCAACAACTTTAAGGCGCAGAAACCATATTTCTGACTCAGCTGTACATGTTTATACCGTAGTTTATCCATTAATTCCTGAAGATACTGTAACTAAAGTGACGTCAGAACAATATCATTTCAGGTAACATAACGGTGCCTATGGGTGAACGTAATGCGTTCCTTCCAAATGGATCAACGATCAATCTTGAATGCAAGTTCGATACTAATGTAACATGCTCATGGAAAAGGAGAGAGTCGAACATTTGTATCGATCATAAATATCGCTACATTGGGCTGGGCAATGGCACTAATACGCGTGACTGCAGTCTGCAAATTATCAATTTTGAAGATTTTGATACTGGCCACTGGATTTGCCGAAGCTATGCTACTTCCCACAGTGATGCTCGAATTGGGACTCAGGTGTACTTATCGAATGGTAAGAAGAACAACTGTGGTTACTGGTAGAAACGTTAATTCTTTGCTCTTCTTTGTGAATTTAACCATTTTCTACAATGTACAATGTACACGTATATGTATCTGCAGAAATGATAACCACGGCCAAAAACAACACAAGTGCCAATATGGAATTGAATGACTCCATTGTACTTCAGTGTTACAATGATGAGCCAGTTAACTGCGTTTGGCATCGAAAAGACGAATTCGTCGAAATCACTGAACGTTACAGTTACATTGCAAAAAACAAGAGTGGATGTGGGACGAGGGATTGCAGCATTAAAATCGAAAAACTTGACGACATTGACATGGGTTCGTGGAGATGCGAATCTACTGCAAATTCAACAACTAATGCAACTGGGTCCACTATTGTACATTTACGCAAAGGTAAGCCGAAATTATCCCTGCTAAATTCCATGCCAAGTACACCCATACCTTGTTTTACCTCTTAGACAGATTCTTGGAAAGCGAGTCGTAAAGAGAAATGCTGGTTAACGAATCATGTTTTAGCATTCAAACCCATATTAATTCAACAGGGTCCGTTCCAATTTCACGAAAAACGTGAAATTAATATCATTGTAACACTGTATTTCCATAACATACAAGTATCTTAAAAATACATGTACATGTCGATCCTGTCTACAATGCACAGGTAACAGACAAATTGCAATCTTGAAGAATAGTTCCAATCATAATCTGAGGATTTGCTTGACATACATACATGTAACTACTGTATATCCGCAGTTGTGGTTGGTCTTGGCTTAAAAAATTGATCAAAATTCTGTTGTTTTGTCATGTTTTGCTAACTTTTTTTCGAAGTTCTTTATAGCATTTTAACACTGTTCTTCATCAGGATCAACTTGAAGCATTATTAAGTTTATTGAGTTAAAAAGAAGCAAAACAACAAAATTTGAGCCAATGTCTTAAAACAGGGACATCCTCAATTACAGATTGTGATGATGACAAACTACGACTCAGACAAGCGTGTTATATTGTTTCCATTGCCTCATATTGTCTGTATTGGTCGCCTTAGCTTTCAAACTATTCGATTAGCATAAATGTGACATCAGGTATCCCCGTTGCATCCGTAATGCATGGCCGTTATAGCGAAATGTTTTGACTGTAAAACGAAACATTGCCATATATCAAAAAGACCGTTATAGCCGTTAATTATGAGGTATGGGTGTACCCACAAGAACAACTTTGCGTTGAAACAAGTGGTTGCACTGGTAGGCCTTAGATAATATCAGTTATGAAGGACAACAAACATACCTTAAAACCCAGGGAACCTGAAATAAATGTCTACTTAATTCTAAATTGCAGTTTCCGATTTGAAACCTTCCACGACAAAATCACAAGGTATGTACTATGTGTATTGTATGTACTACAGTATGTTCTATGAACTACCTGAAATAAAAGTCTACGTATTTCTAACTTGCAGTTCCCGATTTGAAACTTTCCACGACAAAACCACAAGGTATGTAGTATGAGTACTGTAAGTACTTTGTTAAATAAGACATATCTTAATGAGCGTTAATTGGTTCTTTAGATAATTCATCTAAATCAATGCGAAATACCGGAACAGTAGCTGCTCTAATAATTACTGGAATTGTCTCCATGGCAACATGGTTCGCTCTCTAAATAAATCTCAAAATGTACTCATAATAATAAACAAATACTTTATATTAATTTGGATGAAAAAGTCAATGTTTAAATATTTGCTGACGTTTTCCATATAAATGTGCATTGTAGTATACAACAATAGCAATTCAAATTACAAGATGAGGCACCGATACATTTATTTGGAGATTTCTTCACATATAAACTGTACAATAAACGGGGTCCGGATCATCTGATCCACCATCTGAATCTGCGCACCAATGTTATACCGAAAATATACATAATACTTTGAGATAAATTTATGAAAATTTGGCTTGATATGTAAGGTACTTCGATGACATAGCAAATACCTAAATGATAATAACATTTCTATGCTGTCATAAGGGCCTTGTATTTCATGACACAATGTGTTGTCTAGTCTCGGGTTCTTTTTGCTAAATTAGACATAGTATGCCTTAGTAATACTTCACACGTAAAATCATTTTAAAATTATATGTGGATACTAATCAAATTATAATCAAGATTAGTTAAAAAGTACACGTATCAATTTTGCAATACATCGTATCATAACAGCAATAATCAGTGTCTCATAACAAATTCCAATAATAATATGCTGTGCATGGGTCCTGTGAATGTATGTCGAAAATCTACACAATCTCATTTTCGTCACTATGTTTGCAACCCATTACAGAAATGTTGAGATTTCATATTTTGAATTTTTTAAACCAATCATATTTGAAACAAAAAAATGTTATAAATTGTATAGTTATAATAAGCTACGATTTCTTGACAGTGCCATGGCTTGCAATTGATACAATTTAATTTTACCATTGTCTTGTATGGAATAACGATTATTTGTTTAACTGCTATCGGAGGTTTAGCTGCATAGGCCTGACCTTAAAAACCATTTTGTATTGCATTTGCATAGTACAATTTTTTATTAAGTTATTTTCAGTGATATTTAGCCCAGCCATTTGATAGTCGCATAATTTGCTAGTTGTTTTGCAAGTATACTGATGATTTGTCCCTATATAATGACTACATCTATTTTGTTCTTTTACATTACTGGCTGTCACTTATTAAATGCACTGTAAATTCACTTCTGTGTATCATAACTATACCGGTACTGTATATTCTAGTGTGTCACAACTAAAATAAAGAATTTTATAACTATCGTAGGCCTATTCCTTCTTTTGTTGCATTATTAGCCAACTTCAGTGGATCCTAAGATATTAGAAACTACTTCAAATGAAGTGGAAAAACCTACGTGAAATACACGAAATTAAAGCTAAAACACATGTATTCACTGAGCACACCAGAAGCGTAATTTTTTCAGCCGTAACAAACTAAATTCAACCCAGGCTATCTATAAGATCAAAATATGTTTACGAAAACCTATATACATGTACAACTACATTAGAATACATATCTTGTTGCAGAATGACAATAAATAACATTGATATTATTTTTAAAAATGATAACAGTGATCATCAAATCAATAAGAATTTCAACTGGGGAACTGTTTACTGCAAACTATCCACGTACAATTGGGGTGAATGTCACGGAACATGGAGAAACCCAGGCTTACAAAACTGCAAAACAGGAAATTTAATTGGACTAATTTAATAGATACACGAGCGTATATTAGGCTTTAAATGGGCTACAATTAGTGTAACAGTTTATATACGACCTACGCGAAACATAAAATCGGGCAAAAGGCTTCGAAATACCCATTATTATATTTTACACATTTTCTTTTTGAAAAACCCATTGATGGTAAAACCCACCAATTTTCCAATTAATATTCACATAAATGTTTCATTTTCATTTCCAGGATTGCCCACGAGAAGATATATATGGCAATAATAAACTTGTACTAGATAATGTTTGGTATAAAACTTAAACATTTCGTTATTGTAGATAACAACGTTTCGCACTTCTGCGTGAGCTTATCAGCAGGTTTGGATAGTAAATTCATTTTTATCAAACAGAACTGCCTCGTGGAAGCTTGCAATATTTGCTAACGCACAGAGGACAGCTAATTTTTCAAAAATATTTCCATATTTTAGTATTTTTAAAAATAGTTTAATATTGGTCAATATTAAAACTTAATATTTTTAGAAATACTTGAATTGTCTTTGGGAAATATTGAAATATTTTCGGAAAATAGTGACGCGTTTTCTGGGAAGATACTGAATTATTTTTCGGGACCATCCTGGACTGCCTGTTCATCCCTATTTATTAAAGGTAAGGAGGACTACACCTTTGTTATTTAAATTTCATGTCAAGTGAGTGAAGTGAGATCATCGGTCAAGTAATTTCAAATATCCGAAAATAAGAGTATCAAATAGAGCACGAAGAGCAGTGGGGCAGTTAAAAATCGAATATGAAAATCAGACATTTTTTTTTCGTTTTTGATTTAATAAATTTACTGCTGAACAAAATAAAATTATTCCATTTGGGAGATTATACGTATGAAAATAAATACATGTAACAGTTTTCGAATAATTCATATACGGTAAGTCATCATGAGGTTATGCCAGATTTTCTGATTTTCAGAACTGTTGTATGGTCTTGATAATATAAAATTACATGCGTATAACAAAGGGAAATCATGAGAAAATATTTCGCTTTGTAATGCTTCAATGACCAAACTTCATAGTATTCACAATTATACGATATTTACAAATTAAATTTACTGGACAAACATACTCTTCGATGTCTTTCTACGCTATTTCTGGCTTAAAGCTTAATTAAAGTCATACAGATACAGAGATAGTGGAAAAGCCTCCAAAACTAAAACAACAAAATAGCCATTACATGTAGTTATAGGTCCTTAATACGGAGGAATACCAGACGGTCGAATGGCCAACACGACGAAAGTCATTCTAAGTTTGTCTAGACACTAAGACGAGCAGTTTGGTGAGGAAGGTTACAGGCAGGTGTTTACAAAAAACAAAAATGTGCTAAAATCTTTGGGAAAATGATTCATCATCACATTTATGAAGATGATTTCCCTTCTCAACATCCTGTGAGATGATTGTTTGACTGAATGGTGTTAGACTGAAAATGGTGAATGAAGATGGTGATGTTAATTTGCGATTGATCAGGCATTTTGGAGATGTGGCGATGACAAGTTCGGAATGTGAATATGTGAATATGACGTGAATGTTTTGCTTTTGGGAAGTACGGTATGCCTGCATGGTGAGTGAGTCACTTGTGAATTACCAATGTCATTATATTTTGATATAAAAACTATATCTGAATATCTAAATATAGATAAAAATTTCGCCAATTTCGGGTTTACAAAATTCAAAAGGTAAATACTCAATAATTACACTAGGTCGCGTACGGGGAATTTCAGAAGACAAGGAAGGATCAACGCAAGAAATGTCACAATTTATTGGAGTCTTCTTGCTTTTTCTATTGATCGAATTGCAAGTACATGTAAGTACGTTAAGATAATTAAAATCACTCATGAACTGCATAAGTTAAGCGAAAACATATAGACGGTTACTGCTATAAATAATAGGTCCATGTCACATACAACTTGTATGTCATTCGTGCCACTAACATTTTATCTGACAAAAGTTCACAGAAATGATTAACGATTGTTTGTTCGCATGTGTCAGTATTGCAATTGTTAAATAGATAAATACATGTGTATGACTTTAAAAACGGTTGCTTAACCTAGTTCGTCATGGCGTGGGCAAAATTGCTCAGAAATTCAACAAAAACGTATAAATAAATGTCAATATATTATAAAGACTATTTCGTCACCCCAATTGCTTCCAAAAGAATGGGGCGAATGGGCTGTACCTTTTTGAATGTCTAATTAGCCGAGCCATTAGTGATTTTTGCAGTAAATTTTCACCCATGTCTGCACCCAGAACATTCACCAGAAAGGAACCTCTTGTTTCCATACGTGTATCTCTGTTGTATCCTGCTCCACCCTTTGAGTGTGATTGCCAGTAACTACTAATTGGGAATCAATATTATATATACCATTAAAACATGTGTTTAATACAGCCTTTATGTAAATACTTTACAGCTGTCCATTTCGGCGCCAACCCAAAGGACAAGTGAGTGTAACATTCATTACACTAACAAGTCATTTTATTATCAAAAATGACAAATTCTGAAACTGAACAAAATTATTCAATGAGGTTTTTAGATGAAACTAAACAATTATTCAGTGAGATTTTTAGATGAAACTAAACAATTATTCAGTGAGATTTTTAGATGAAACTAAACAATTATTCAGTGAGGTTTTTAGAATATTTCGATATGATTTGATATTGCGGCTATTCATGTAGTTGTTGCACCTTCAGAAGATGCCTATGGTGCTGCCACCTGGAACTAATAAAGCCCTCCCAGAGAAATTTCATCAGGGGGTACGAAGTGCCTTTTGGACCCCTACAAAAAATGGTGAATCGAGGATTTTTTTAAGGTGGCTGGGGGTGTAACAAAAATACCATACGTGACATTTTTAGAAAAAAAATTACATATGATAATTTAAACCCTCGTATATTGCCCTCACATAATATATTCATGATTCATTTTGATGCGTCTCAGGCGATTTTTTTTTTGATAAACTAGGTCTTAAATCAAATGTTTATACCAACATTTCTGAACAAAATGCGTTATCTCGTAGGTGGCAGCACCATAAGAAATTTAAATTGTTTCTAGTAGTTTTGTTAATTTCCATGATTCTAAACCAGTTAACGAAATTAAAGCTACACATGTAGTTCATCAATACATGCCTTTCTAATAATTAAGCTATGCATGTTTAGGTGACATTCGCTTAATTCACCAAAATGAAAAGCAAGCCAATATTGCTTATGGCAGTATAGTGGAATTGGAATGCCAATTTGAGAAACCAATAACAAGATGTGCATGGAGTCGTCAAGGCAGTCTTCTGGAAATCAACGAGCGCTACTCTTATGTAAGAGGCAATGGGAATGCAACTTCAGATTGCAATGTCTACATCCGCAATTTCCAAGCAATAGATGAAGGAAGTTGGCAGTGTGAAAGCATGGCAGATTCAAGATCCGGTTCCAAAAAATTAACATCAGTGAAGTTGACAAGAGGTTAGTCACTTGAGTCAAGCTGATACAATGACCTCCAGCAGACTGAATCATAACCTTTACTGAATTTATACAATTAGCAGTCAACTCACCCAAAAACATACCAAAGCCAAAAATCCTATCCCACAACCAGTTCGAAGAAAAGTATAACCACAAAGACAGAGTTAAAAGGGCCCTTAAGGCTGAATCTTTTGCATACGCATGTATCCTCGAAAAGGAGGCAGGTGCCAAATTATACTGGGAGATTAACAGCATCAGAGTGACAGATACCAGTAGTGAAATCGTTGTCTTGGAAGGTATTTCCTACACAGTCATAACACTTCTTCCAAAATTCCAAACGACAGACAGGTCGCTCATTACTCTTGAAGAGGGAGATGTGTTGAAGTGCAAAGCCAAGTTCAGCGACAATACAATTCCAGAACTGTCAACAACGTTTAAAATATCAAGTAAGCTATCATAATTTAAACATTTCCCATGATCTTTTTAAAATGTGCAGTTCTAGTTGATTATAATCTGCATGATAGGCTGCCTGACCTGGCTATATGAACATATGCCCACATCAAATACTGACTAATTTTAAACAAATCATGTTTGGGTAATTATGAAACTTAGTGAGGGGTGCACTTCGGTATAGTCCCTGTTACAGCATTGATACTATCATTATGTGGGCTTCTCCTAACGGCACCAATGCTGGCAGTGATTGCCTGGCGGTTAGGGTTCAATTCAATTCAACTCAGAACCCTGAACATTGCTAGGTTGATCACAAAAAATAGAAATAAATATGAGGAATAAATTACGTCAGATGAGGTATCAGTAATGATGCTAAAATGGCAAACATGTAGTCATAATGTAAATTATCGATAAGACGATACTTCCGCATTTGTACCAAAAGATACCTTTGTCAAGAATTAAACTTCAAGGATATCAAGCAGATAACCCACAATTATTCCGGATAGTTTCAAGATTATCAAAGGAAAATTGTGGATTATTTGCAAACATTGGTAATGTAGTGAACAACTTCTACGGTATTTACATGGATGACGATAGCAGAATATAAAACCCTACGGGTTTTTTAAAAAGTTTTAAGGAATAAGCTTAGGTAGTTCAAGATGTGCTTTTGGTATATTTCGCAAATACTCTTAGCAAAACATTGCATGACTTAATCGAGGCAAATTAAGTGTTATTTTCATTCTGATGGCTTTTCATTGCAAAGCCATATCATCAACTTTTCAAACAACGTTACTCATTGTGTCAATTAAAATATTTACAGCTTTGGAAGATTCAATGAGCATAACAGCAACAAACATAATTATCGGCTTGGGTGTTGTCATCGCAATTCTGTTATTGCTACTTGTCATTTTCACCGGCATACTAATTCACAGGTAGTTTTCCAACTTAAAGGTAATATCAGGTCTTCGTCAACTAATTTTATTTTACATTATCATGCTCAATGACAGGCACTCTGATGACATAATACATGCACTCAAAAATGGCAAACGACCAAGTGCTGATCAGAAGAATTCAACAGGAATTCCTAACATCGCCTACGAATCAGTGCCGATATATGGTGACAAGTCGCTAAAAAACATGGCAACATGAAAAATAGGCAAGTAAATTTTCACGCAATTTCCATGCAGTTTATCATGTCACACCCAGATGCAAACTGATATCATCATTCCAAAATTCCAAGTTCTGAATCAAATGTGAAGTAAAATTCCTTTGACATCTCCATTTTAGCACTGTCAGTGGAAAGTACTTATGCAGTGTATTTTGTTCAGAATTTTTTTTGTCTCCCAACCAACTAAACATTTATACCCTAAAACCATATAGAAAAACGAACTGATTTTGGCTAAAATATACATTGTAGGCATTATTAATATGAATGTTATGATTTTTCAGGATCTCAAACATCCTTGGTTGCACATTAAGAAGACTCATCTTGCACGCATTGTCAATGTCGAGTGGAACTGCATTAAAACACCAGAAGCGTTGCAGGGCTCCAAAAAGGCAAGGTCAGAGGTTAGAGATGCAAAAGGCGTTGAGAGTATTTGGAGGTTCTGGAACAAGAATACAGAAAACAAGCCAGAAGAAGAAAGGTGGTAGGAACTTTGATTTCGGAAACAGAAACATGGA
>JAQGAF010001199.1:0-34191 GCA_034687865.1 Kryphioiulus occultus | reverse complement strand
GGGATCCGCACGGGACCTCGGTTTAAACTCTCATCCGAAAGAGCCGCCACACAGGGAAAATCGCCTGCCCAAAATTTAAAATTATAGCTGGTGAATTTCAAAATAAATTGCAGTAGAATTTCTTTCGTTATATATAACAATAGCGATAAATGGGTTTGAAATATTGACGAAATCATTTCTAAAACATCATAATATTGATTGTATTCATGATAGAACGTCATACGAGTGTTTGCATCAAGACATCTATTCTTTTAACTAAACAACCAATGATTTGAAGGGTTGGTAATTAACTGAGTTTTGTCAATTCCTCATAAATTGTCACTGTCAATAACGACATCAGTATTGTCAGTAATAACTTGGGACCACATTATGAACCACATCTTCACCAGCAGCGTCACCAAGACTGGTGTTTTATGATGAATGTTGGTGTTGTGGTGTTCAATCATCTCATTCACCAAATATTTCACCACTTGGAAAACCCATCGCATCTGGAAATGATTTCCATCAGTCATCAGTGGTGATGGATTTCGGTGTTGACTGCCATCAGTTTTAGTCCAAAAAATGGGTTTCGTTGTATTTTTGGATATTTATTCATTGGATGGATATTCCATGCTACATGTATATGAATCGTGCCACAATGAACTTATTAGCCATTATCTGATGTTTGTAAAAATCCATTAGTAGTCTTCTATAAAGGATGTCCTGGAATTTTACTGAATTCTGCTTTGAACCATTTTGATGAATTCCAATTTGAACCATTTTACTGAATCCAAATTTGAACCATTTTACTGAATCCCAATTTGAACCATTTTACTGAATCACAATTTGAATCATTTAGCTTAATCCCAATTTGAATCATTTTACCAAATTCCACTTTGAGTCATTTTGCTTAATCCCAATTTGCACCATTTTGCTTAATCACAATTTGAACCATTTCACTGAATCCCATTTTGCACCATTTTACTGAATCCCAATTTCAACCATTTTACTGAACCCCTATTTGCACCATATTGCTTAATCACAATTTTAACCATTTTACGGAATCCCAATTGGCACCATTTTTCTTAATCAAAATTTGAACCATTTTACTGAATCCCAGTTTGCACCATTTTACTGAATCCCAATTTGAACCATGTTACTGAATCCCAATTTGCACCATTTAGCTTAATCCCAAGTTGAATCATTTTACCGAATTCCACTTTGAGCCATTTTGCTTAATCACAATTTGAACCATTTTACCGAATCCCAATTTGTGCCATTTTACTGAATTGCACTTTGAACCTTTTTACCGTTTTGCACAAGGCAACAGATCTTCAAGAATCAAATCCACAAGACGTTGTGCATGAACGTTCCCCGCAAAATGATTGAGTATATGATCGTGATTGAAAACTGGTAGTTAGCGCATTCTTCAGCCTCCTGTTCGTTTAATCTGTTCAGGTGGATCTAGTTTGACCCCTCTCGTCCAAGTAGAAGCAAAAACATTTCTGGACGTTAAGAAAACAAGCTCGGCAGGCGCAAAAGCGAGAAACGAAAATTAGAGAATGAAACGGGGGTCCTCGGTATCTCCGAAAGCATCTTGCCCTGGCCAGGTATGAATACCTTGTTAACGATGTTGCGTATCGAACAATACTTCAGCTTGTTTTACGTTTGGAGAAACTTTTCTTGAGTCGAGTACTCCCCCATTAGATGAATATCCGAGATGGTCAGATGAGTTATCTTTTGACAGTGGGGTTGCTAAGTCCATCCCTCGAGAAAAGTTGATAAAAAAAATTCAAGTTCACCATCAGATAGGTAGGGCATCCCACGGTGTCTACACACATGGGCCCTGGGGCACTGACCCACCCCTGACCACTGCTACTGCAGAACGCAGACTCATGGCCATGGCACCCCCATGGCACCTCTGCACGTTCCAGGAGTTTCATAAGGCCAGAAAAAACGATAACACCTGTATGCAAAATATGACTTAATGCTTGTTTCTGTTTTCTGTTTCACGTTTATTACTCTTATTGTTCCCTGGGTCTCCTACAAATGATAGATATCCCCCTTTTACACGCAACCCTGCTGCTAGATAACAAATCGAAAGCATGCAGGAGCCATACTGGAGTCTGCACTGGAGGCTTGTGCAAGGTGAACAACCCATAAAAACCTCTTCGAACACATTATTGCGAATTAAAACTTGTAAAAAAAAGTATTAAAAACGAAAAAAAAAATGCATCAGGCCAGTCAGACTAACTTCCAGACAGAGTATAATGGAGCTTGAAGCAACCAACTTTGAAATCAAAGATTAAAGTTTTGTAAAAAATCGAGTTGATCTTGGAAAATCTTTCAGACGATATACTGATTACAGTCAGACAAAACGTATTAAATACGCAAAAACTTTCACTTTCAGACTCGTCAAACTATTAGGAGTATAATAGAGTTTGAAGCAACCAACAATGAAATCGAAAATGAAGTTTTCTAAACAATCAAGTTAATTTTTTAGAAACCTTTCAGACTTATTACTGTATTTATAATTTAAACTGCGTAAATTCAGATTTTATAAAATTTATGGAAAACGCAAAAACTTTCACCTTCAACCTCGTCTACCTACACGTATATTGTACATGTATTCGAGAAGTAGTTTGAAGCAACCAACTTTGAAATCAAAGATGAAGTTGTCTTTAAAAAAATTAAATTATGAAAATTAAATTAATTTAAAAAAAAGATCACATCAATTAGAATGTGATACAAAATACGAGATTAAGTATACAAACTAACGCCAATCATCTTTGCAAACTTCACCAAATCCAGTTATTTTAGAAAACCTTTCAGATGATTTGTGTGCATATCTTCAAATGCAGGGTGGTCAACAAGTCTCGAGCATGGAAAATTTTACTTCCCAACCTTAATATTTACGACATATTTTTCAGGAAAAACTATTACGTCAATTAACTTTGCCAACTTTACCAACTTTGAAATCAAAGATGAAGTTTTCCAAAAAAATCGAGTCAGTTTAGAAAACCTTTCAGACGATTTGTGTTCATCGTGATATGCAGGGTTCCATCATTAATTTTTGGAACAAAATCATGAAAAAAACCGGAAAAAAAATCATTAGACCATTCAAAAAAAATTTCAGGCTCGTCATCACTATTATCAGTATAACAGAATCTGAAGCTTTCAACTTGATAATCAAAGATGGAAAAAAAACAATGAATTTTAAAAAATAAAGTTAATTTTAAAAAACTTTTCAGACGATTTCTGTGCATCAATCTCATGTACAGGGTGCTCAAAAACTCAGTGAGCAGGCAAAATTTTCCTTTCGAACCACAATTTATGACACTTTCAGGTCACATTGGTGGTGTTTTCCACATTGTTGAAAATGTTTATCAAAATTGGTGTAAATTGATCATTAAACATTCAATTTACAAGTATTAAAAGTGACATTACCGTTTATTCTACATTCATCGTTTAGGGCGTTGAAAGTCTCGCTTCAATTATTCGCAAATCGAAATGTTTTTAGGACCAATTTATATCGATTTAGGGAGGGTGCTTAACGCTCAGCGCGTCGCATAAGGCAATTTACTCGCAATTCATTAAATTATTCAAACCAAATCCATCAACATTCATACCCCGAGACATGTGGAAATGCGATTATCTGCGGATGATTCAGGATGTTAGCTCCCTCAGTGTAAGATTTCAATCAACTCAGTGAGAATTTCGGTAAATTTAATGCTCCAACAAACCTGGATTATCAGGAAATTCAATTGGTTAAAAAGACCTGCTAGAATTAAGCCATGCATGGTTCATACCAAAATGTGCAACTCAATTGCCCAGACTTTCCCTGACCGAATCGGATTAATTTCCCTGACTTATCGAAAAAGTCACATGTAATTAAAATTAACTTTATCAGCAACACTACAATTAGCTATATTTTTTGTATTTTACTGTCAGGATGACTAGCCAAATCTTCAATTGAATTTCGCCTACTTTTCCAGGTTTTCCAGACACTTTTTGGAAAATTTCCAGACAATTTCAAGAACAATTTTTTACAGATTCGATCCGAACAAATATACTATATATGACGGGAATTTTAGAAATGATAGAGCTGCTCACGAAATGATGGAATTAGCCCACAATTTTGAAGGAAGAAATAATATTAATAATTAAGAGACTGCCGCAGGCGAAATTTTTGAAAATTACAAGAAAAATTCGATTTTAGTGTATTAGTATTAATAACGATGCGAACACGAGTGGTTGAAATCACTAGATCTCAAACACTGCATTTTTGAGGACTTCTTTGAAATATTAAAAACGTCTTCATAATGACGAAAACGCCATATGCGAAATTTTTTTAAACAAAAATAATGCATCTTAGGTAATTTTTTCATAAGAAAAATTAATTATAATGATAACAAATGATAATGAAAACGCCGAAGGCGAAATGTTTAGAAAAAGAACATAAATACAGCTTTTCTCATGCTTTTAATGAGATGCTTATACCAATCAAATTACTTGTGCCACAACAAATTTCCAGATTTTATGAATTAGACTGACTGCCACCTGATTTCCCTGACTTAAAGGTCAAAATGTCAACATTTCCCTGACTTTCCCTGACCACATTTCATTTCCTTGAATTTTGCTGACGGTATGAACCCTGCCATGTTTGTTATAATTTTAATCAGATTTTTCATCAGACTCGCAATACTTGGACCAATAATTTTCTACACGTCAGGATTCAGAATGAGCTTTGCCAAAAATTAGCCAATTTAGGTAAATATTGAAACGCTGGCAAACCATCGTCTTCGTTCAGACTGCCGAAATAATTTCATTAAGCCAAGGGCTTCGTTGCACAACCTCAAATCTTGTAGCGAGAATTAATTGCAAATATGACGATACTTCCCACCACAGTACGTTGAACATTTCCAACTAGAAAGGACAATGAAGAGCTCTCAACCTCAGTCCCTATTCTATAATTAATTTACGATTCTTGCATAAACATAGTCGATACTTTAAACGAGATCGATTCGGAAATGAAACACTCGGGTTTAACCAAGTTAGGGGCAGTGAATAAACTACGTATATCAAAAAGTTTAATGCACAAATAATTCTAACAGAAAAACAGGCCAGTTGTAATTGAATTTGATTATTTACCAGAATCTGATCAGTTTTGAGCAAAAAATCTGAAATGGTACGTCCTATTCCATTATATACAGGGTATGGACAAAATGAAGGCAACACTTGCTTCAATACATCTTGAACCTTTTTTGGAATTTACTCGTATACTAGTTTTGAATATTGTCTATGTAAATTAGAGCTGTACAATTCGTTTATGAGGACATCGACTCCGAATTAAGACATTTAGACAGAGGTTGAACTTTAAGGCCTTCAAAAAAATTTCCTTGAGCAATATAGGAAAAGCCATTTCTGGCTGACTTTTTTAAAGTTCGAAAGATATGTCTAACATTTCTTTTTTAAATACAATAGATTGTAATTTTAAAAAAAATACGTTACTCAGAAATACAAAAAAATTTTTTGGCAAGTTTACCCAGTTTATCTTTCTTTTACTTCCTTCACAATAAAATGTTTATGCACCTTACACAAGTTGCAAGATTTTTAAACAAGATTTTTCTAAAAATAAAAAGTGAGCCAGAAATGACTTTTCCTATACTACTTATGGAGCCATTCAAGTTTTACAACTGTATGTCAACAATAAATAGCGATTTTAAAAAACACATTAACCACAATGGCGACATGGTTGTTGGCCGAAAAAACGCCGTAGGCGAAATGTTTCTGCAAAACTGGATGAGGAGTGATGAATTTAAACACAAATTTTTATTTTCTGAATCAATCAAAGGCAACAATTCCATGACTCTGATGCGAATATCGAGGCTTTTCAATGACCCTGATGTAAATTGCATGACTTTTCAATGACCCTGGTGTAAATTGCATGACTTTGAATCTCATTTCATTACATTTCAATGACCCTGAAGTAAATAGCATGACTTTTCAAATGACCCTAATGAAATGTCATGACTTTTCCATGACCCTGATGCAAATTTCATGACTTTTCCATGACTTCCATGACTTGAATTATTATTTCATGACTTTTCAATGGCCCTAATGTAAATTGCATTACTTTTCAAATGACCCTAATGCAATAGTCATGACTATTCCATTACCCTGGTATCAATTTCATGACTTTTCCATGACTTCCATGACTTGAATTATCATTTCATGACTTTTCAATGACCCTGATGTAAATTCCATGGCTTTTCCATTACTTCCTCGACCTGAATATCATTTCATGTCTTTTCCATGACTTTCACGACTTTCACGACTTCTATTACTTCCGTGACCCGATGACCAGTATACACCGTGTCGATGGACTTTCTTTATGGACAGCCCCACATCAATGCAAGCTGTTAATTTTATAAAACTGAATTGCCAAACCCTCGCAACCACTTTAAAACTGGTGTGTCCATTCGGGTTCCATTCCGGGCCAATTTCCACGGTGTCAAACTCAATTTCCAGAGGGTCCCCACCGTCGCAGGGGTTGATTTATTTGACCAGTGATCAATTTCCCTTCCAATCCCCATTTTCGCCAGTGGAGTAATTTTTTTTACTCGTCCCTTGGCACCCCAGGCCCATTACCGATTTCATTTTGCTCCAGACACCATCTTAAACAAAATTAAGGCTGAAGAGGCCGTAACGGGTTTAGGGGGCAATTCGTTCCAACACTCGTGGTCAGGGGCAGCTCGAGAGGACCGACTCTGAATGGGCCATGGTCCCCATGGAGGACTTCGTTTGGGAACCTGCAACGGCTATGGTTCATGGTTGGGAAGGTGGATTTGGGTATTTTGGACAATTGGGGGATCGAGGGGTCCAGGTGACGTGTGAATGAATAAGGGGGAGATGAGATTGAGTACATGCAGGTCCGAAACGCTCAATTTTTGTTGGTCTTGCTCTAGGCGTGAGGAATTGAGGAATGCACGCAGAAAACGGATGAAAGGTGCCATGCCAAGCCTTTGAAAGGAAGAAAAATGGTGAGAGTGACCCACGAGGTTCATCGCGAATGGTGAGGGCATATTTTTTTCATTTTGCCACCCCCAGAACTCGAGGGGGCGAGACATGTTTACGCTGTTAGGAGACACGTTAATGCCGAAGCATCCCATTCTGGAGAAATCAATTCAATTGAATGAGGACATATCAGATAATGGCAGAGTGGGGTTGTCCATAAAACGTTTCCCAAAATGGACCATCAACCAAGGCATGAAAACGTAATGAATGCAGTTTCCGAAGTCCCACTGAAGTCATCAAAGTAAGGTTGAAGTCATGTAAAAACCTTGAAGTCCTTGAAGAGACTTCACAAACTTTACTTCAGACTTCAAAAACTGCCTTCAGTCAGATTTCAATAAGAATATGAAGCTTTAATGATACTTCAAGGACGTCCTGACTTCAGCTGAGGGAAATCGAGGATGATCCACACGCTACTTCTATGACAGGCTGCAAGTCATGAAGTCCCACTGAAGTCCTGGAAGGTCCATTGAAGTCCTGGAAGTCCCACCGAAATCCTTGAAGTCCCACTGAAGTCCTGGATTTCCTACTGAAGTTCTAGAAATTCCACCGAATTCCTGGAAGTTCCACTGAGATACTCATTCAGTACCCTTGTAGTTACTGAAGTCTGTGAAGTCAGACTAAAGTAAGTCCTTTGAAGACTCATTGTGGTCAGTGAGGTCTGAAGTCAGACCGAAGCAAGTCCTTTGAAATTTCATTGAAAACCCACAAAGTCCTTAAAGTCCTAAAGTAGTCAGTGAAATCAGGTTGGATTCCAGCAAAATCCTTAAATCCACAGTCTGTGAATGAGGCTGAATTAGTGACTTTGCGAACTTTACATGTGCACCAGACTTAAATGTGATTATGGGACTTGAACGGGAGTTCAACGTCTTGAATTCACAAGTTGCCACCCCTCGACATTAGCTGCAGTACTGTAGATGTTTCGCTCAGGGAAGATTTTCTGTAAATCGATAAACGATACATATTTCCACTAGTGGAAAAGGTCTAAATTTCGAATGCATCCAATGCGCCTTCTCCGGCTGCCGCTAGATGGCGCATGTGTTGACACTTTCCATTTCCGGTCAGATCTTATGCAGTAAAAATTGATTTTGCCACTTGCTCATGAATTCACTTTATTCGATGTAGGTTCTGAACTCCTTGCTCGTGTTGGGGACATTGAAACTGTCTTCTTCCAATGGCCACACCAGAGACTTTATGTAATTCATGGACAGCTCCACAGAAGCTTGGTAAGGTTGCGCCCTCTAGCTGACGTTGATAAGTGTGGAGATGCTGTTGAGCTTCATCCATAAAGGCCTCTTGTGAACCCAGAAATGTTCATCGCCAATGCTAATGACGCCAGTGATTAACCCATTTCACAGAAGGGTCCCTGAGGGATGTCCATCAGCGACCGCCATTAACGCCTCAGCGAGCCTGTCAAGGGGGTTGGGACCATGGAACGAAATTACACAACGACAGTTGACCATTCGGAAGCCATTTGTGGACGACCCCCAGGGAAGTCTGTGTAAGATCTTTTAAAATTCAGCCATTTATCCACAGGTAAACTTTTAGGAAGATGAAGGTCAACCAACTTCTTGTCTCACTGAAGACTGCCAGAAGTAAGAACAAGAATCTTAGAAGATGCATTTGATGAAACAGGTAAAAGTTTGAAAATGATTTAAATTTTAACTTCTATATCAATTTCAATACTATTTTCGTCTTGTTGTGGAAAACTAATTTGTCCCTTTCTTCAGTAGTTTCTACTGACCCTTAATGAATCCACACACAAAACCACCGAGGTGGTGGATTTTGTCATTCCAATCTACTTATGGAATTCCCAGCTCGTTAGTTCCCACACTAGACATCGGAATGCACTTCCAATTAAGATTGTGTATTCAAGTTGACAATGCTTTATTGATCAACAGACGAGGTGGTGATGCCTAATGATCTGGGCATATGGATTTTTGGCTGAGCTACGATAAAGCCCCTGCTGCGGCCTTGGGCACAATGAGAAAGTGGGCTTCCCCTAATAACCCGTAAGCTTGCAGTGATTGCCTGGCTGTTAGGGGCATAGTTAGTTTTAGGTTAGGTTAGGACAAGAAGGGTTAGGTTAGGTCAGGCATAAATACCAAAAAACCACAAGAATACAAATAAGGAGAAAAAAACAATAAAAAATAAACAAAAAGCATAGAAAGAATAAATTGCGTCAGGAGGGTTCCCACTCAAATTCTCAAGTCGATTTCAATGATATTCCCTGACAACTTTTTAGTCAATTCTCTAACATTTTACTTGTGATTTTTAAAATAACAAACATGATGGATTTTACCCCAATTGTTTAATTCCCAAATTCCCTGACACTTTTTCACTTTTCTGATTTTCCTTGACTTTCCAGAAAAGTGGGAACCCTAAACAGCTAAGACAGGTGTAGACAAGTAGATTTGATACACGGATATTTTGTGAACGTTTGGAGAATGAACTACATGTAAATTGACCTATATTTCACGTTGGAGTAAATTTGCAAATACTTGTTATATTTCACGTTGGAGTAAATTTGCAAATACTTGTTATAATATGGTGGCATTTTTTAATTAGATTATTTTTTCATTTACTTCCTTAATTTACAGTAACCATGCATTATGCAAGGTTACTATCCTTATATTCGGTAAACGTTTATTCACCACATGTTCACTGTGGGGTACAGAACTGAACTGAATTATTTGTTCATTTTATGGAAACTCATAAATGTCATTTTCTAGGTAAGTTTAATTTTTTAAATTATGATGAATTTTATGATGTACGACTGGATTTAGTGAACCAAAAAAAATAAATCCGAAGAAAATCAAGAAAATCAGCAAAATCAGGAAAAATGGGACCAGCATGAAAAGCACCAATCATAAAGTACTCAAAGTGAAGCTGGAGCAACCGCCTATACCAGCACAATTAATGCAATTAAGCAGGGTTCATAAATTATTTCTGGACTAGATTAAATGTGCCTCCAGTACGATTACTTAATATCGAAACGGCAAAGTCAGCCCTAAGACGTTTGGGCCTCCATCTTGCGTCTTAGTTATTTACCGAAGGCAAACCGCGTAGGAAATTTCGTTAAGCCCAATTTGGGCAAAGGGAGTAACCAACCGTTTTCATTAGAAAACATAAATACCTTCGGCTTGTGTCAATTTTAGTCGCATGGCTTAAAACATCAAACTGGGGGCTTGTCCAGTGGGAGTTTAGCTTATTCCGAGTCGAATTTTGCGGAGAAGATTCAACGTCTTGGGGCATTTTCGACTCGGAGCTAGGCTGTAAATTATGCGAAGGGGCTTATTCTCGAATAACAAATTTCTAGATGAATTTGGGTACAAAAAATGCATCTCGAGTTGTGCAATTTTGCTCCGCAGGTCCCTCCGCAAGTTTATCTGGTTGCGGGAACATTATAAAACTGTCTCACAACACCCAAAAAAACATCGAAATAAGGTATGCGAGCCACGATCAACTACAAAACTGCGAAAATATTCACGCTAGAAAAATAATTATTTGGTTGTCTAGTCGCTGCCACAGACCCGAGTCGTATTTGCCAATTTTGGCTGTGACTGGAAACAGAAGGAAACTACATTGGCAAATTCATGAATACCAAATCGGATTAAGAATACAATGATAATAAACCATGCATATGCATGGTGGGACTAATCTGAACGATACCACGTGTTTATATATTTGATGCTGACGGTCAACATGTACGCCTAATATATTTAAATTACGTTCCCTCCATAGCAAAAGTCGTTATCTACAGGGTGCCACTAGGGACCGAAGAAAACACCCTTGAAAAGGACCAAAAACTGCTCGTCTCAACACCCTTGAGAATGAACGTGTAATTAGTATGGAGAATGGAAAACCTGACACACTAAAATCATACAGCGTGCTTCTGCATTGTAACTGGTCTAGCATAGAAGTGGGTTAACTAAATCATACAGTACACTGTTAGGTTAGTTGGGACACGTGTCATTTTGGTGTAATAGACCAGAGTTGAGATAAATACAGGGTGCCCATAAAGAGTTGAGATAAATACAGGATGAGCATACAGGGTTGGGATGTAAATGCAGAGTGATCATAAAAAGCTGAGAGATAAATGCAGGGTGAGCATAAAGAGTTGAGGTACAAATGCAGGGTGATCAATAATGAGTTGAGGTATAAACACAGTGTGATCAAATACAGGATGATCATAAAGAGATGAGACAAACGCAGAGGGATCATTAATAGTTCACATATAAATGCAGGGTGAACATAAAGTAATAAACTCGTGCAATTTAAAAAACTTAACGATTTACAAAGACCAAATTTTGAAAAAGGTAGAACTAGAGTTTGTTTTATTTCCTAATAAACCTTATGATAAACTACCAGAAGCGGTTATAGCGCCGCCTACTGGCACTCCCTGTGAACCAGGCAAGAAATGAAAAACTAGGAATTTCTCTACGTTTTCCCAAAATTTGTTCTTACTTGTATCTGAGTTTTGTTTAATATTTGTAATTGATGTGATTAGGACTAGGGCTTATTTCATACTGTATAATATAATAGTACCTAACCCACAGCACATGTAACATAACCTAATCTACAAGTAACCTAACATATACGTAACTTAACTTATGCAATCAACTGTCTGCGAACTACTTTCCTGGCACCATATGTTACACATCACGAATACGTGAACTTGGAGCGTTAAATTTGAACTTTCAAGACAGTTCAAACATCTTATACATGTACCTTCGACTAACGCCAAAAGCTTAAAAATCATATTAAGCATGGGGAATCAAAAAAATCAGATAATTAATTATGCAAATCTTATACTTGGTAGAAACTGCAATTTATGGTACCCAATTTATTAGTAGACCTCATCAAATTTAACTGCCTAGTTTACTGTTGAAGGGGTGTTAAAGCTGCCAAAAGCATGAAAAATTCAGCAGATACCTGAATATTGATTGGACGACTAATTCGAAAGGTTAGAAACCTAGTTGATAATGCATGAACAGGCATTATCGGCTTACGCAACACACACACACGCGCTTGATAATACTAATAACAATAATTGTAATAATAGATGATAATAATGAACGTGCATGAAATCTTCTCACGAACGGGTCTTGAACCTGCCATATTGCACTGGATGTACAAAGTTTCAGTTTAGGGTTTGGGGCAAAACAGGCGATGGGAGTTTGGATAACGAGATTCATTAAATGAAACAATGATGAAAGCTGCTTTAATGTATTTTCAGTTTTTCCCTAGCACGTATATACGTCACCGTTTTATTCATAGGCTGTTTGGCACCAGTTTTATGCAGCTTTCATATTGCGCCCATGTATTAAATAATGAATAGAAGCTCCTCGTTGCAATTTGACACAATGAGGGAGACGAAATGAAAACACAGATAATGACTTAGTTTATACTTAAACACAAAATGCTCATTGATCGTGTAATCCCGCAGAAGCTAGGTGCGCTCCAAACATGTATTCAAATAAACGTTTGAATATTTAATAACGCTACTTGGTGCGTGAATTAAAAGTAGCGAAAATATGCGTGTCTTAGCTCGTGCCATATGGGGTGGATTCATATTCAGGGGTAGATTCATAATTTCATATTCAGCGACGAATTCGTATTCAGATGGCGGTGTGGCTGTGGATCTAAACGAAACAAAAATAACGATTTCAGAAAGGATGCTTGGGCCAATCTTAAAGGGATTATTTTCGAAAAACAAAAGTAAAAAATGGGGAAAATGGTAAAGGTAAATGTCGAGAAGCATCTTCAGCATCTAAGGGAAAAGATCGTGTCATGAATAAGCATTAGGATATTCTCGGATGTTGATTCACTGCTCGAATCTGTTGTTTTCCACATACATATTGATTAAATATATGGGGACGTTCAAGTATTAAGCTTATGTCAACATCTTGGTGGAAGGGTCCGTCAATATTGGCCAAATAACGTTGGGGGGGGTGTTTATGGTTGAAGATATGATGATGACATCATTGGTGTTTTTCTTCATTAAATATATTACCCACATTTGAACCCAACATTAATAAAACAGCAATGATAACATCATCACATGTGGGTAAGATAATTTACCTTAACCACATTTGAACCCAAATTTAATAAAACAGCAATGATGTCATCATATCATATTTTCTTAAATAATAAAATTTTGCCCCAGTTTTGCAAAAAAAAAAAAAACAATCGCCTGCAGCTTTATACACTTTAATACTTGATACTTTTATGAGCTAAAATTCGTCACTTATTTAAGAAAGTTTTAAACGAAATCGAAAATAAGTTTGGTCAGTGGTTACGTCATCATTGGGGGTCAGCAAATTCTGACAAATGATGATGGAGTTAGAAGGTGGTTGGGTCAAATGATGTTGACATTGTTGCTTTATAAAATTTATGTTAAAATTCAACATTTTTACCTTAGTTATGCAAAAAAAAATTCGTCTATGGGGCTTTTTTATATTATTAGATTCATTATTGCTTTTAGAAGCTAAAATTCATCATTTGTGATCAAATCTTTAGACAAAATCGGAAAAAAATCAATATTGATACTCTTGCAGAACAATGGTGTTATGTTAGATTAAAAAAGTGCATTCAATAGACAAAACTAAAGATGGTAAATTTTTCTTTGTAAATTGAAATTTCCTCGTTTTTTCAACAACAAAAAATGTTGAAACTCGCGAAAAACTAAACACTATACTTGTATTGAGTATAGTAGCCAGTACACACAAGAAACATTCTTGCATGCACGTCTAGTACACTATACGATTTTGATAAAACACCACTGTTTCTCTCACAAACAGATCAAATTGTCATTTTTATCCATGGCAACACACTACACCTATGGAATATGATATCAACGTAAAATGAACCACAATTTTGACTGAAATCTGAACACGTGATTCGACGTTAACGATATCAGTTTTTTGTTTTGTTTACAGTTACTACAACTAGTGGTCAGCTAACTGGGACTGACCACTCTAAGTGCATCACCATGGGCAAATTGCAAATTCCAAGTAAACGAGTAAACCATTATTTTTTGTGATTCATTAATGCAGCCAAAATACGAGTCCCGAGACACCAGTGACCAGGGCTTGGTCATTATTAATGAGAAATCTATTTGGAGAACTGGTTTATAATTATGCAGCTCTGCCCTAATGAAACTGGCAAGCGTGGGTATGGACAGAGAGCAACATGTCACATTTGCATAAAATAATACTGGTGGTCTTTTCGTGCTAAAAATGGACATGCAAAGCCATCGTTAAATCCCTTTGCAAACATGGGGAACATCACTGTGTCATCCAACAGGAACAAAAATGCTGCAAATTAATGTTATTACAAAACGAGCACCCTCAGAATGCGGAGTAAATCAATATGTAGACATTATTAACGCGCCACCACAATAGCTAAATTATTTTCAAACAAAAACTTCATCATAAAAGTGCAACGGTTTTGCGATCAATTATTCTGTGGCACTTTTAATAAGCACAGCATTTTATGACAACCTGCATGAAAGCCAATTATTTTAACCATTAGAGTAGCAAGTCCATTTCTGGAAGGACCCAAGGACCCATTAGCATTTTTTTTTTAACAAACTAAGACCAGCTGCATAAAATATGCAAGTTACCTTTCAAGTTTGTTTCCCAATACACACAAATACACTAAAAAATTGAATACAAAAATGGTTTGTTGCTTCCAGTAATATTTAACTGGCTATTAACACTGTTATAAGGTATTATAAGGTTGCATATACCTGGCAATTAACACACATGTTTACATGCAGCAATTAAAGGTAACTTGCATAAAGTCAACTTGCATAAAGTCAGCTTAACTAAGATACTTATTCTAAGGTACCTTCAAATCTGCATGTAAACGTTCAACGTAGTGAAGACTTCTGAGTCGTTCAAAAATTATTCATAAGTTGTGTTTAGTTACATTTAACTGGCAAATAATACCAGGTTTACACGCAGAAATTAAAGTTTACATACAAATAGTCATCTTAACTAAGTTTGACAATTTTTATTTTCTGTTTTGAATTAACGTTTTAAGTAACGTTAGTAAATCAGCGACTAACACTGCAGGTAAACATAGCGATAATAGCCAATTAAATGCAACTATAAGCAACTTAAAAATAATTTTTCACTACATTTACATGCCTAAATTAAAGTTATCTTACATAAAGTCAGCTTACCTAAGATCCTTGCTTAAGAATACCTTGAAATCTGCATGTAAACGTAGTAAAAACCTCTTAATCGCTTAAAAATTATTCATAAGGTTGATTAGTTACATTTAACAGGCAATTAAGTTACACTATGTTTACATGCATAAATCAAAGTCATCTTACATAAAGTCATCTAAACTAAGTTTGACAATTTAGACATTGACAATTTTCTATTTTGCATAAGCGTTTTAAGAAACGTTAGTTACTCAACGACGAAAACAACCGCAAACAGACTTAATTTAAAGAGTGTTGAGATAAAATTAACCTGATGAGATTACACCTTTAACATTTTCCCGACTAGGTCCATAAATATAAAACAGGGTTAGAAACTAAAGACCCAAACCTACAAATTTTATTTCATTTTCAGCGATAGAAAAATATTCACACAGGTTTGAAAAGGCGCTCTGGGATTCCCAACTGAATTAAGTGCGGATATATATTATGTTGCATGTGGAAACATTTATTAGCGCACTGTTTTATTGGTTAATTAATTGGAAAGGATCATTCCCCTTTTTTAAATTGGTTTTATGATAGCACGACCTTCCATGATAGATTTTTTGAAGCAGTGCATCAGACCCTAACTCTGTTTACTGCATTAAAAAGATGATAAAAAATGCTTGTAATAATTATGCAGGGGTGTGCATTCATAATGAAAGGTGGAGTAATAACCCCAATTTTTACGATTGTTTTCCAGAGCTAGTTTTATTCGATAATAACGACTATATTCCTACGTCCAGGCTAGTATGTATTATATCCATGATATTCATATACAGTGTACATGTATACGATATGAATAATGAATTAAGCAGTTTATTGGATGACCCCTTTTAAAATTACGTCCTGCAATGCTCGTCCAATTATTTTAATTTTTTTTATTAATACGCCGAAATACGCGCACTAATTCGGTTATGGCTAATAGCTTTTCCGTGTCAGAAATGAATCATGCATCATTCATAATAATTAAATCGCATCTTAAAATCTCATTAGGATACGACAGGCATATTCGTGGGAGAGTGAAGCAATTTTCAAACAAAACAGGAACTGAAATTTCAACATTTCTACTAATTAAACCAATAATGAATACAATAATGTATATAATAATTAAATAATGCATACATGTATATCATCCTTGAAAAATAATTGGAGTACAGGATTTCCTTGAATTTTTAAACAAACACAAGTGTTGAAATTCAAATAAATAAACTTTAAAAAAAATAAAAAATAAAAAACGTTGATATCGTTGACCAAATTTAATAAGAACCCAAATACGAATTTTCTCAAAATTATCCATCCAAAGGTACAGTTTTTTCTGTAGAAATCATTAAAAAAATATGTTGAGTGCATTTTTAGTCATACATTGTGTGCATACCAAAAAAATTTTCCAAGTAATTCAAATGTATTTGATACAAGGTTGAAAACGATGATCTATGGAGGTTTGGGGTGAAACTAGGGGTCAACTTTAAGTATCCTTGAATTGCATATTCGAGGTTATTCAGTAGGTTAACAAGGAACAGTTTCCAACAAAACGCCAAAACAAGTAACAAATTCCCGCTTAAATTCTCGAGTCGATTTCCCTGACATTCATTGACAACTTTTCGGTCATTTCCCTGACATTTTCCATGAAAATCTTTTAAGAATTAAGAAAAATAATGGATTTGATCACCCACTTATATACATGTAAGAGATGACGGTTAATATTTTGGCTGATGCAAACAATCAATTTCCCTGATATTCCCTGACATTTTCACGCATTCCCTGAATTGACATTTTCACGCATTCCCTGAATTGACATTTTCACGAATTCCCTGAATTGACATTTTCACGAATTCCCTGACATTTTCACGAATTCCCTGACATTTTCACGAATTCACTGATATTTTCACGAATTCCCTGACATTTTCACGAATCGACTGACATTTCCACGAATCGACTGACAGTTTCACGAATCCACTGACATTTTCACGAATTCACTGACATTCCCTGACAGTTTTTCAATTCCCTGATTTTCCCTAACTTTCCAGAAAGTGTGACCACAGAATTAAATCCATTTTCCCCTGACAGTTTCAGGTTTTACAGGTTTTCCAGGTTTGGGGACCCTGTAAGCACAGATGATGGCTCAAACCAGTGCTGTCAGATGTCTCATGGCCAAATTCAACCAAGTCACTAATAAAAATAATTGCAATTAAGGTTGTCAGATCAGATCATGTTCGCCATACATGCAAGTCCATTCACAACATAAAAGCAAAAATTTGAACACACACAAAAAATATATCGATTTCTCAATTTTCTGAACAGATTTTTCCACCAAGCAGAAAAGATGGAAAAAAATCATTAAGGAGAACTCCATTGTCTACAGTCCTTTTCCAGACTGCCATTATTCGAGTTAATTAAAGCGTTAATGGGGAAAAAATTACTTCAGCTAAAATAACAAACCGGAAGAGTACAGTACATGTACACTGTATATTCGAGTAGCTCAAAACGTGCCGCATTCCTGCAGGCAGATGTTACAAAAAAAATTAAATCTTCACGCCAATGGGTCTGATTATTTCGCAAAAAAATAAAAAAACCCTTCGGTGTATTCAGTCCCATGGCCATTTAAATAAACATGATAAGTAGCGCTAAAGACAGGCAAACAAAGGTAAGCTTTTGTGGCTTTTCTTCAGAAGCCTTTGAACAGGTTTGAAAATGGGGTACGGAAAATGGAGGCACGCGAAACTCATTGTGCTAGTGAACACAAAAGCTCGTTTAAAAACTGACGAATTGCGTCCTGGGGCATTTGGGCAGATGCCGAGGCAATGGGTGGTGGGACCCCTTGGAGGGGTGCAAGCTCACCCCCAACATGGCCACGCGAACAGCTTTTGTTTACTGGACCAGACTGGACCAGGTATAGGCAGGTGCACACTTAAAAGGTTACACCTCAACCGAATTGCTGTTTCTGCACGCGCTAATTAGTGCACTTGAGGGTGGATCTGGTCCACAATAAAGACCCAGTTTGAATGGACCACTTCGGGGGGTATGTTCACCTTGCCCTCAACGCCAACGATTATTATTTCGTAGCACCTGCCCGTTTTTTGGGGTTTTTGAAGCTTTGTCTCACCTCCTCCTCCCATAAGGAGCAAGGATGAGGGTAGCAAGTTTTTCTGCAAAACTCGATACAGTAGAACCTCTGTAAGTTGACCGCCCAAGGGACATTCGCAAACTGATCAACATAAGGAAGTGGTCAATGGTCAACATATGGAGCGAGGCTTGTACTGACACATGATTTTAATTCAATGAACTGCATGTTCTTAACATTTTGCGGTAATCATTCATCATTCCTGAATCATTCATGAATAATCTTGTTAAAATGTTCATAAAACAGCACCAGTAATGTTAATGTCCTGAAATTTACTCAGAAATATTATGTAATTATTCATCATTCATGAATAATCTGATCAAAATGTTCTGTGCTGCAAATTTATCCAGCAATTACACGTACAGTACAGCAGTACTGGACGTTTAACGTAAAACATCTGAGGAATTTGTTGCAGAACTATGCACACCATGTGTACGTGTATTTCTTAGGAAGCCAGCGTTGTTTGGAAAGCCAAATTGCACCCTACATGTCACGACATTTCCGAAATTTATTAACTATAGTAGAATCCCTGTAACTTGACCACCCAAGAAAGGGCACAAATCTAAAATCAAATTCTGCAACGTTTTATGTTAGAGTTTCCAAAGAAATTTCCCCTATTTACTACCAAGACCCCTTTTTACTGAAGGGGTTCAAAATGGTATTACATTACTGACAGTAGGGTACTGAGTTGAATTGAATTGAACTATTCTATCTCTATAGAGACAGATACTGTTCTGGGGTGTTCAATATAAGTTTCGCAAGCAGTCAATTAATTTAATAAACTTTGGTCAACTTTGGAGGTTCTACTGTAACTAGGTCTTGTCTTTTTTGTTTTTGTTTTTTGGTTTATAGGTTGCTGATTTTGTATGTCAGGTTGCGTGGCTCTGATCATCTGTTGCAGTCAAGGATCTGCTTTTGGTCCCCCGCCCAGATCAAAGGTCCAGGGAGAGAAAGTAGGTCCCCTGCACGCTCCGCATGCAAATGAAGTTTTAATAAATAACGTGACTGTCGTTTGTTCGTGTTTTATGTGGTGGGTGGAATGGGAAATGAAGGATGCAGGCATAAGAATAAACTGGTTTTATCTGCAGTTGGAAAACACGATAGAGGATTTGTCAGCAAAGTCTGCAATCACTAAAATGTCCATGTATTCGTACGTTTCAAGAAATTTGAGCATATGTGGATTTTTGAACCATTGAGATAATGCCCAGGATTTTTGTTCAAACTCTAAAACTGAGCGAACTGTAGTACATGTACATTAGAACCTCCAAAGTTGTTAAATTCCTCATGTTGACTACCTCCCTATGTTGACCTCTAAAGAGGTACTAGAATTCATTTTGAAAACCTTCAGTACCCCTACTGTACTGTACGTGTTATTGCTGGATAAATTTACAGAATATTACCAATACTGGTACTGCATGCATTATGAACATTTAATAAGATTATTCATGAATGATTCATGAATTATTACTGTAAAATGTAGTACATGTATTTCATGGAATTAAAATCCTTTGTCAGTACAAGCCTCGTTCTATATGTTGATCTCCTTCTTATGTTAATTGACAAGTTTGCGACTGTCCCTTGGGTGGTCAACTTAGAGAGGTTCTACTGTATATGAATTGCTTCCATGTTTTCTTTTTAGTTTTACTTTTTTCAGGATTGTCCTGCAATAGAGGCATGCTGGACATCGTGTACTTTCCAGTTCCTTTAACTGCAGAAATACATGTCATGTTTGATGCTTTCTCGCATTTTTTGGAGTTAGTCAACGTTGTTGAAGATTTTCCATTGTTGGACAAGGTCCAGAATTGCCCTCATTTGAAAGTAAATGAACTCGGTGTAGCGACCCGGATATTCAAATAAGCTTAATGCTTACCAGCGTTCCCCCAGAAATGAAATTTTCAACTTCCCTGACATTTTCTGGTTTTAAAACAAATTTCCCTGACCACCCTGAACACATAATCAACGCAAAATGAAATAGTAAATTTAGATTAGTTGTTTAATTGATAACTTCATCAGAATTAATTATTGACTTGATGAATTTCTTGCGCAAGTTTAATTTTTGTGTCAGCCAATAATTAGCAATGTAATTGTAGGATTGTAGGAAAATCTTTGCTTTTTCCCCCCAAAATCCACAAAAAAAAATCAATTAAAAAAGACACTGGCAAAACAGAGCAGGTGTTTTCAGTCAGCGATTTTCATCAGAATTTTGCATTTGAAAATATATTAGCCTAAAGAGAACAAATTTACTGTCAATGGACAATAAATACAGCTGTTCATCGATGGTCGTCACACAAAACGGCAAAAATTGGAATGATTTTCTAACAATATTTTTGGAATGTTCTAAAACATTTCTAAAGATAACAATATGCACTATGGGAAATGTCCCTTATGGCTAGAGGAGCAACTCGCATAAAAGTTGAAAGTATTTGAAATGGAGTGTATTTCAGTTAAATTTAAAGTTGCTGATCCCATCAAGGTGAATCACGATTAGAAATTAGATTTTACCTAGTACCAAGTTTGATTTATTTAATGTGAGATGGGATGTTGAGAACTGTTGTTAGCAGAGGAGGATAGGAAACTTATTTCATAAGTTTCAGTATTGTGATGTACATAAAGTCTTCAGCGACGCCACAGAGGCATTCAAAACTAACTTAGGCAGTGATGTCTCAGCTACATGTACGCGTATTTCGTAGAATTCTTTCGTAGAACTCTTTCCATTCATTGTCTAATGTGTGTTTAATCAATATTAAAATCGTATTACTCACGAGTGTGCAACACTGTTAATTCTAGCGTGTCACACAGACCCCCATCATCTCCGAGCTCGCATATTTAATGAAAATGTAGACCAACGACTAGGCGAAGGCTCTAAAAAGTTAAAATATTCCATTCCAGCAACTTTCATTACTCAACGTCAAATGATCCAGAGTCTAGGATCAACATTCGCTGGCATAATTCCACTCTTTGGACTACTAATTTTATTGGATTATGTAAAAAGCATAATCAGGATCTACGGCCTTTGTCGATTGGATTGCAGCTTGCAGCATTTTTTACTTTTTCTCGTTTTCTTCTCGACCGTGTTTGTAAATCACTCTTTTAAAATTTAGATTCGAAGCAATAAACTTGTATTGTTCCCTTCCCTCCATTAAATATACATTGGTCGAGAGTAATGGAGTTTGCAAAAATGGCAATCCCATGCAAAATACATACCAGCCCCATAGCAGATACGGTGAAACCTCCCAAAATTGAACTTATCAAGGACCAACTACAAGTGCCCAAAATAAAGGGCAGCAAATAGCACGGAGATTTAATCAAGTTTTATGGGCAGATTCTCTTCCGGTTTGTCAAGTTATGTTGTGCATTGCATTCCCAACATGTAATGGTAATGCATTTTACACGTACAAATGCATTATAAGACAAGCATTGGAAAATACATTTTAAAATGTATGTAGATTGAGACAAATTTAGTTTCAAACTGTATTGACAAATATATTTGAAAATGCGTTTGTGACACATTATGGAATGCATATTGCAATGTATTATGTGGCGTGTACTGCACATTGTAATGTAAGCTTAGTAAGTGTGCATTGAAGAATGCATTTTACAATTTATATTCCATTCATTGAATTGTAAGCTTTATTTCATTGCCAGTTCTAATTTATTTATTTTGAATATTTTTTTTTTAAATTCAGAATTAGGATTTTTTTTAACCTTGCAATTATGAAATACAGCAAGGCTTTTGACATTTTACAATGCTTGGAATATAAATTGTAAAATGCATTCTTCAACGCAAACACATTCTCACAACTGCAACCACATTCAATACAACACATTGTCCAGGACATAATACATTGCAATATACATTCCATAATGTATTACAAACGCATTTTCAAATATATTTGTCAACACAGTTTGAAACTAAATTTGATTCAATCTTCTGACATTTTGAAATGTATTTTCCAACGCATGCCTAATAATGCATTTATAAATGCACAACCATTACATGTGGGTTAACCTGGGGGTTATAGGTACAACAGTCCCAGGTTATCTAAACATACATTTAACCTACAATAGTGCAACCAGGCATAAGGTTAACAACCTAACAAGTTGAAAACGCGCTTTACAGGGCCCCAAAAAATGCTTGATTTTCAAGGGTCTCATCTGATCTTTTTCTTGCCATACAGTAAACAGGTAATTACCATAAACCAAACCGTTACCAAACACTAAACTCCTCTTATGGACAATACATATCTAAGAGAAATGGAAAGCTGCAGATCTGACCATCTTTTATTAGCATTCACGCGGTCAGTTTGGTTAAAACTTTGTTGAAATTCATGAAGTGTATGGTACATGTACATGTATATGCCCAGCTTGCAAAGTGCCCAAGAACAAGGGTTTGTCTATCCATCGAGGAGCTTCTTCAGAGCCATACCATTTAGTTGCTTAAAACTGATATTCGTTGGCATTTATTTACTGTAAGATCTGCGATGAGGCCGAAAAAAGATTGACAGCGACAGGCGATATCAGGGAAAAAGAAATCAAAATAACAACATGGATTTGGAAATTTCGTTATCGAAATCTGCTGCTCCCCAGTCGTCATTCAGCATCGTCGGGGGAGCAGGTTAGTGGATCCCCCGACGAATAAATTTTATCTGCTTCGATGTCTCGAATTTTACGTTCATAACGCCAGGATTACCTTGGCATATCATCAGGAATAATTGACCTCCAGAGGTCGACTGCGTTCTTGTTTGTGTGCCTTTACTGAGACTTCCCAATTGACTCGTATTATGCAGGATGCTGCCATCAAAATCACGAAGTTAAACTGGGGTTAAATCCATGGTCAGAATTGAGGGTGATATTGGGGGTGGTGATGGGGGTGGGGGAGGGACGTCTGCTGAATCACCAATGTGAATCTGTCCAATATTCATGAGATACGTTGGTTTCTCGGAAAATACCGAGACTTTTCCCGGCACAAGTCGATACAGTTTTGCAAACCAAATCAGCTAACAGTTAAAACTTTCGTGCAACTGTCCCCCTTGCTTATCTAATAGTGCGTTGGTGACATAGTCCCTGAAGAAACGCACCATCTTGCTGTGCCCATGGCATCAGAAAATGTAGCGGAAAATGAGTAAACAAATTTCAAAACCAAATTCATGACGATAAAGGAATGGCATAAAGACGATGTTGTGCAAATAACCTACTAGTGCAAATGTTAGGATTTTAAAACATGAATGATGTGGATCTGTTTACGTTTTAAATTATTTACTGTGGCTCATTTGTTGTGCATTATTGGTTGTGAAGAAAAGGAAATCAAATTCGAAGAAAACATAAAATGCAGAAAAAAAATTCACAACGACCTGTGTTTGTGTTTGCTCACCTTCGTCAATCGAAGTTAAGGAAATAAATTCCACGATACACATGTAGATCTTAACAACAATTCCGAGTATCAAGAGGCACGTCACGAATACGGTATCATCTTCAAGCTGTTACTAATTACAAAAACCTGACGACCTTGTGGCATATTATAAATGACCGAAACGAACCTAAGGGACAGCAACCTTGACCTCCATCAAAAATTGAAAAACAAAGAGGCAAAAAAGAAAATAATACAGGCATGTACAAAAAATGTCGAAATGCAAGGTCTTCCCTAAATAATTTAAAAGCAAATCCATGAGCAAATTAAATATTTGGGAAAATACACAGTTAAATTTTAAAATATTACTGATTGTAACTACTACATAACATGTATAGTACATTCATTCTAAGTTTCTCTATTTTAATTGAACATTAATCAATGTTTCCTAAACCAGCGAACATTGCATGATGAATTTTAGCTCATAAAACTAATAATGAAGCGAGTAGAACTTCCATGACTTTTTTCCAAGTAAATCCATTTTCCCTTACATTTTCCACGGTTTTTTCAATTTCCACGCCTTTTTCAGGAATGAGGAAATGAATTACCTTCGTCATCATTTGGCTGAAGCTTATGATAATATTTGAACGCCCCCTTGAGACCCGTACAACCAAATTAACTGTATGAGCAATTGATGACATCATCATATCTCTTGATTTTTGTGTTAGCCAATAAATACATGTACATGTACATACATGTATATGTAACATGTATTCTGTTTAATTCCCCTGACTTTTTCAAAGTAAATCCATATCCCTGACTTTTCCAATGTCCTTGACATATCCAAAGTTTCCCACTGGGCCCAAAATGATGACTTTTTAACTGACAATATTTGAACGTTCCCTATGAGACCAAATCAACAAAGTTGATCATCTGAGCAAATGTTGACATCATTTGACCACTCCCCTTTTCACTCTCCACCCCCACAACAAAGATATGACAATACTTGAACGTCCCCAATGGAACATTCTGAACATAAGTAGTATATGAGAAGTCACGTATGAGCTGGGTAGCAATACATTTTGAATTCAATTCAATTCAACTCAGTACCCTACTGTCAGTAATTTAATACCATGTGGTAGTAAATTGGGCCCTTTTGGGCAACATTTTCAATGTAGTTACTGTATAACGTTTTTAAAGCATCATACAGGATAACACAAAAATCCGTTTCATGAGCTTGAAAGGTTTTAATTCTCAAACTTGCGGAGTTGTGAGTTTGCTGAGTTACTGAGTTTCTAAAAGTTTGTAAAAGGCAAAATGCAATTTTGATCCAGAAATAGTTATGTGCAATAGTTATGGGGGCCAAAAAGTCCAAATTATCGAGCCCACCACTGAAGCTGAACATACTTTTTCATAAATGATAATGAGAGGACAGTTGCAACTTACAACAGCAGGGTACGAGCTGTGATCCTAATGCCACAAGAATGATGGTCTCGCATTGTTTTTTGGGGCTGAGCTCCCCACCGAGGACAACCGGTATATTCGCAATCTTACAGTACATGTACATGTACATGTATATCGTGCAAATCGTGTTTTCATTCCTGGACCTGTTTGGTATTCCAAACGTGCATCGTATGGGAACCAGAGAGCACGATGGCCAACTTGGCCACAACAAGTCCAATTTCATCGCACACGTAAAATATGTTTGCACAAATATTTCCCGGCATAACCATAAATTACCGAAAACAGGCAGAATGCAGTGCACATTCCGTTTGGAAACTGAGCAACTGTATCTCACCCTGTACACGGTATATTATGCTGCGATTAAAGTGCGCCATATCAAGAACTTAGTAAGCATGAAATAATTTAGTTTGCGAGACAGCGTTGGCTGCCTGCTTATTCTCATAATGCGTAAGCAGCACGGTCATATCTTATAAATTACTGCTCAGCCTTGACATGATTGCCCTGCAGTATTTAAGAAAAGCATACCTGATTTCTATTTGCAGCCATTCAACAGTTTTGTCTGCTTCATGAATTTCCAAATTTACGAGTTTCTTCAACGTTTAATTGTTGCTGTTTTCGGCCTTTGTGCCGCATTTTGCATTTTGTATTTTCTTGAATATATCTACCGAACAATTCCAGAAGGTTTAAACTAAGTTTTATCTGCGCTGACCAGATAGCCAGTTGGTGTTGGAGCACTCCAGAATACAACATACTGAGATCTATTTGAACTTTTCAATATGTAAGTCCCGGTTGCACCATCGTAGCTTAAATGAAAGGTTAGATAGCCTGGGGTTCCATATAACCACGACTTGACCTGAGCGATAGTAGGTTTATGTTGCACTATATTTCACTATAGGATTTTTAACACGAGGTTAGTAAACAGGTAAATAACATGAAAATCAATGAAATATTTAACTTATTTGTAGTTGAGCAAGTAGTTTTAAAACTATTGTCTCATTTAACCTTAAACGTGCTTTGAATTTGACATCATTATAGCCATCAAATGGATGTGATATTGGCTAGGTATTATCACAAGGTTTGTTGTTTGGAAAACATCAACTATGAAGTAATTGAATCTCGAATTTTCATCTGATTCATACTCTATTTTATGAACAAACCTTAGGTTAACCCTGTCAATTAGTGGGGTTAACATTTCCTCATGGCTACCCATGGTTAACTGCTAACTTTCTGTTGTGCAATGCTTCGGTCAAATTTGATTTTAAATAATCACGCTTAAAATTTTCTTTTAAATGTTCAGGTTTTAAATTTGCTTTTAAATGACCAGTTTTAAATTTGCTTTCAAATAATTACGGTTTAAAATGGGTTTAGACTGGTATTTCGAATCGACACTGATTGGTTCAGCAAATCCATATTGCACTCAAATCGTTCCCAGAAAATTATCATTAACTTCAAATAACATTCAAATACGAGATAATGTCGAGTGGATCCAATCAGTTATCATAATTATCAGAAGGTGATTCAAAATCTTAATAATATTTCTTTGATGAAACAGGATGATCGCAGAAATTTATACAATTCACAGAACATGAGGTGAAGAACAGATTGTTATCTTTATTTGGATCTTCTAATTAAGCCCATCCCTTGGGCCCTAATTAGTATGACTCAAGTATTGATTATAGAAATTTGGCAATCTGAATTATGGCGGCTTAGAGCAATTAATGAGGAAACTTAACTTTTTGACACAGAAGATATTAAATGCTCTAATCCATCTTCAACTTGATATGCAGATATTAATTGGGCTTCAGAATTCACAGAAGAAGAATTTGCTGAACTGTATTTGAATTTCTATTTGTTCTGATTTCATAATTCTAGGAATTTACCCTTTTCTTTTTTGTGTTTAACCTAACCTAGCATGCCCCTGATCGCCAGGCAATCACTGCCAGCCTACGAGCTATTAGGAGAAGTCCACTTTATCATAGTGTGTATGCTGGTGCAGGGGCTACACCGAAGTAGGTCCTGAATTTTATGTATTTTGGACGTTTTCTGTCCAATAACCGAGTTCGAGTGTTCCTGCCTTGCATCCAGTGAAGTCCGAGAGTCGATTTGATATGCAAGTACGAGTGAATGGTATCAAAAATGCAATTCACGGAAAGATTACAGATGGTCATAAAGAATTCTTAATGTCCCAAATATCCAAATGCATTATCGATATCCCAATTTCTTGGGCAGCGGCCACTGCCGTAACCCGTGAGCGACGATATTATTGATTTGCGGCGTGTGCCATTTTTCGCTGATACATATTACTGTGTATACGAATGTATCGACACATGTACAAAAGTCTGAAAATGGGGGATATCAGCACCGTCAAATAAATGGCAAGTCGATTTCTCTCGTAAAGGGAAGTTCTCGAAACGCCACGCTATATGCATTACGTATGACTTTACACTGCTTCGAGTGACACGGTGGTGACACTTGACTTTCGAGAATGAAACACATTTTACTTATTGCCTGGTGTGACAACGTGTGTGCAACGACACGGCAAATATGGCGTCAGAGTCTGTACACTGATCCTGGAAGCCAAAGAAGTTACTGAGCAAGAAGGGCCATTGTGCCCATTACTGCACCAGCATCGAAACAACCAAAAATACATAAAACAAATACGTGCAGCCCGATTGCTCACTTCAAAGTCCACCATTTCAAATTACTTTGCATAATAACGTCGTGGTCGGCATTAACCCAGAATATAGATGGCACTTGCAAGTAGGGTTGCTCCAGATACAAAATCTGAGGAGGGTTCCTGTAGCATTTAAGTTGAGTGCAGCATACAGAATTAGCACCATTGATCCCTTAGATCACCCTAACAGTTTGTTAGTATCCAGTGATACCTGCATCCTATTTGAAGAAAAATAACACGAGTTACTTGAATTATTCATTAAACAAGAGTCACGAACACTAAAACATTTCAGATGTTCTGATGGGAAATTCGACGTGATGCGTTTCCAAAGCTATGCTGATGTGGGGTTTGAACTTCAAAAATGCATTTCCCCACAAATGCTCTGGCAGAAACGCCATTATTCACGCATGTTTAAACTTTCAAAAGATTTTATATAAAATATATATTTTCGACGTCGAAAATCGACGTTTATTTTAAAACGGCTTTCCTCACCCCCCATATTTCAAAACGCGTTCTACTTTGAAGTGGTATACAGAAGCAAAAAAAAAATCCCAAAAAATTATCAAAGGCATAAATTTTCTTATGATTTATATGCGATGGTTTTGATCTACACTGTATGTGCATCGATGGCGAAGCCAACAATTCAAAATCAAATAAGGGGTGCCTCAGAAGTTTTGGTCGCAAATGGAACGTGTGGTAGTACTCATGACATAAAACAACAGTCAAATGGTTGGCTTTCAGCAAATAGAAAAGGTTGGTAGGACGCATGAAATCAAATAAATAATTCATAATAATTTAGGTCCAAAACAATCAGTTTCAGAGATACAATATCCTTGAACACACATGTATCAATAAAAAAAATCATAATAATTTAGATCAAAATAATCAGTTTCAGAGATAGTTTCCTTGAACACACATGTATTGACACAAGGTTTGGCTAACAGTCAAAAGACTGGTAGTACTCATTCTATTGAACTCAGCACCCTACTATCATTAATGTAAATACCATGTAGTTGGGGATGTAATATCCATCAACCCGATTTAATAAAATCAAACAAAAACGTCCCTGATAGCCTATATCCAGCAACGACATGTGTCTGAGATCCAGGGAACTGTTACCCAGGAACACAGTTAAGTTCTGTATCTCAGAAACGAACGAGTTCTTAACCTAAGTTGTTCAGGGCTTTTATTGTTAGATTTCATGAGTATCACCACCCTTGTAATCATGACATCAGAGGCACCCTGCATACGAGTATATACAAATACGACAATTTCATTATACGAAAGCAGTGAAAAGTCAAAAAAATAATCGATTTGAAATAAAGCACCATGCCTTGTGGTCTCAGAAAATATAACTGAAGTATTCCTCGATGGTTTTACATCGTTTTCCAGAAATCCAGTAGAATCTCCTTTGTTGCGTGTCAGGGGTTGGCAGATGATGACACACCATGAACTTTAATAAAAAATACTGGCTGCTAACGTACAGTACAGCCTCGTTTTTTCTTTGATATTGGCATTTTAAGTATTTTTGGATAACTCATTTCGAGGCTGGGCCACACGTGCATGCCCCAGTGTAGCAGCCTGTCCGAACAGATATATCATGGGTTGAAGTCGCAGCATGACCTCTTGCATTCTGTCATATAAAGCGAGGTACGAAGTGAAAGCACCATATAGAACAAGTCACTTAGAATTTACCATAAAAAATGTAATTTCTGGTCCGCAGAAGACGATACGTGATCGCTTTGAATAAAAAGCTCATTAGAGATGAGCTGGAGACAGTCTGCTTTCGAAATGTCTACTTGCCCATACAGAAAAACGAGGCTTGGCCAGGCTGTGGTCCTGCTGTTGTGACACAAAAAAATCGTACGTTAAAAGGTGAGGCCATACTGGACATAAGGATTAATCACCGCTCAGGCACATCTACATAAAAGAGAGCACCAGCGCTAAAATTACCAAAATCCGAGTACAAACCTGCTTACAAAGCTTAAGGGTCAAAGGATGGAGGTGTATTCGACATCTGATTCAACAGCCATATGTCAGAATGACAAACACAATTTTTGAAATAACAGGATAACCAAATAACATGAGGACATTAACAATGCTTCAGCTTTCCCACACATTCTAACACATTCCAATTTCCCACTCATTTCCCGTACATTCTAAACAAATGCAGTCTAAAGTAAAATCCTGTCTAAACTAATATCCAGCACCGGTCTCAATGATGTTAGTGTATACAGGTTCTACTGTACCACTGGTGAGGATGACAATCTCTTAGGATCTCTGATCATTTCCTAGAATGCCAATAACTCTTCTCCGAGGAAGGAATGCATCGTCTCACCATTGTAAGTCTCTCCTTCTAATCTGAACAGAAATGCTTTCGCAATCCAATGAAAAGATGATGAATAATGTCGCATGTCTGGTTGTGCAGACTTATCCTTCCAATGCTTCAGATATAGTCAGACGGTCTGGAAAACTGGCATCTCATCCATAAAGGACGATAGCGAATAATCCTCATAAGCAGGAAATTGAATTTAGACAACACAATGGCAAATTGATTCGGGATAAATTACCAGAGATTTCATTTCGGGGCTGGCATCAGATTCATCCTGGTCTGAGACACCGACGACCGGGCCCGCAGCACAACGAGTGTCTCGTGGCCCACGAAGATAAATCTACACCATGTTTTTCTCCTCCTTCGACGAATACCTGTTCATTAAGCTCGAACTAATATCAGGAGTTTTCAACGGAAGGACGAAAGACGTGCGAGAGCTAATTGAGAAATGCATAAGTCATCAATCATGGAAGCGAAGCTGGCTGCAGTTTCGTGTGTCGTCTACGCTTAAAGGATTTCCAATCTCGACATATCACCCTCTAATCCTGTTTTCCTTCTTTCAAGCTCTGCATTTTGATGCCAATAATGAACACCCAGTCGCCCTAGAAACAACCCAATTCGAAACACTTTTCTATTGAAATTGCAACCGTCATTTTCTTGGAGAGTTTTACATCGCGCACATTGCCACGCTCGGCATCGCTGAATCGTATTTGAAAAACGTCAAAAATACGATTTAAACTGCTAGTTTTTCCAACTACCGATATAATAATTACCTGCTCATGGTTGTTTTACTTGAGATAACAACATTAAAGTTGGTATTTTACGCCATCTTGAAATCGCGAAATTGAGTTCTTTTTCCGTATAATAGAACGTGTTCCTATTCTAGAATATCGAGTTCCACGGTTGCCATGGTTGCCACGTGCGCCGCCTCCACGCGCAACGACACGTGACTTCGTTCGACCAATCAGCGCTCGCACATGATGAGCGACCAATTCAAAATCCTTACAAAACTTGGCCGTGATTATCATTTGAATGATTATCTTGGTTATCATCACATTTTAAATATCATTTTAAAAATTAACAAAGCACACGAACCAAATCCAAGATACTGAGCTCTTCATCGCCTTAATGAGTCCAACAATCCGATAGAAACCTCCTTTGCTTTAAGTATGGCGTTTCTAGAGGTCTCTTTTACATGGAAATTAACTTATAGAATACAAGAAATTACTACAAGATATTTCCCATTTTCAAGCATTTACTCATGTCCTGATATGAGGCTTATTCCATCCGCAAAAAATGCAAAATATAAAAATATGTATTTTGCTCCTTTTTTTTCCCCCGATTGCATGACTCGTAAAATCAAGAAACCTCTTCATCAAACAACCACATTTTTTGGTTATTTCTTCCAATTCATTGAATCTTCTAGAATAACATCACTTGAGGACGACGTTTATATTGCATGTCGTAATTTCCATAGAACCCGATTTTTTTTCCTAATTATGAACTCCTGATGCCAATTTAATTATGTTCGATTTGAGAAATACTTAATAAGCAGTTCTGATCAATAAGTTCAACGAAGGAAATTAAGTGAAGCTAGAAATGATCTTAAATTGTAACTCCAATAAAACAACTGAATTCAGGTACATGTAAATTAAACGACTAAATGTCATAAAAAGTAGGTTATTCAGGGTTCCCGTCAGGCCTCAGAGATGACGTTTTCAACCTCCCTGACTTTTATCTGATGTCATAAAATTTAGATTAGTTTTTTAAACTTCTGTTACAGAATTGCTTGTCATCTGGATTTTTGTACTAACCAGCAACGATCTATGCAAAACTATTGTTGATTTGTTGAATTTCCTAGACTTTTTCGAAGTAAATCAATTTTCCTTGACTTTTCCAGATTTTCCAGGTCTGGGGGAACCCTGTTATTTCTCACGATGACCAGAAATCATTAGATATTGGAATTAGAAGACACAAAAGTTTTACATTTAAACAAGTGACTATCACTTTTTCTTACAAAAGTTTTACTTTCGAACAAATGAAATTGCGTTATCAAGAACCAGTTTTCTGCATGGGCTCACATTAAACGTTTTTTAACCTAGCCTGTGGCAAATCTGCCTTCGGATAACATGGAAAGCAATCTAAAATTCAATCCTTCGCAAAAACCCATTTTAATCCCTCATTAATGTTAACCTGAGTAGCTGACCATAAAACTATTTCAGCGTCTGGTTCTTGGCATTTAGGAATGTTTGTTGGGCAACCAGATACGATAAATGGACTAGATAAATGCATTCCCTTCTTACCACATTTTATTTATGCAGGAATTTGAACCACTTTGAATGAGTAAAAACACGAACAGGATTAGCTCATCAAGACGCAATTACTTTCACCAAAGAGTTGAATTGGTTGAAATGACTCTGAAATGTGTATGCTGGTTGTTATACATGTACCTGTGACTAAACTTCCCTTCCACATTGGCTCATTCTATGGAGTTCAATGCAAGTTTACTGTCATACAGTATAATAAAATATGTCAAGTGCTGATAAAGCATAAGCTTGTCATGCAGCTTTATATTTAATTGCATTAATATTATTTGGGGAAAATAAAAATAAATTAATCGCATTAATATTATTTTGGGGGAAATAAAAAACAGAACGTGTCTCGCCCTGTATACTAGAAACTCATATTACAGTGTAAGACATACATGTACTGCAATTCCTACTAGTTTAACACCAGTTTACTGTCATATAAACAAGTTAGTAAAATGCTTATAAAGCATATATTTGAAATGTAGTTTTCTAATCAATCTTAATATTCTTTTAGAGTAATTTAACAACAAATGTCTCACCCTGTATAGTAGACAAGCATATTACTGGGTGAGATATATAATTTTCATACTAGTTTGATGTCAGTTTACTAGCATATAAACAAGTTAGTAAAATACTTAAGTTTGGGGTGCAGCTTCATATTTACTATTAATATTATTTTGGAGTAAATAAAATCAAGTGTATCACCCTGTACAGTCGAAACGCGATGGAAATTCATATGTTTATTAAATTTGAGTGTAGAGCATCCAACGATGGCAATCATTTTTATTGGTTTGATATAGATTAGGTTGCGGAAAAATGATGCGATCAATAATGTAACATTAGGAGTAATTATTGGGGATTTTTTTTCTAATTCCCACTTCAGTTTCAGATTTCGTTATCCGGTGAGATTGTATTTTTAATACGTGCCTCAACGAACGTCATTAGCCATGCCAGGCATGTCGTTTTCTCAAGAAAGAAAAATAAAGAAGAAAAAACCTCAGCTTTGGTATTTGTACTGCACCGTGTTTAGTTTGAAAATTACATCGCTAAAGAAAGTTGACATAAGTCAACTCGCAATATCTTAATGAGACAGTACAAGTGCCGAGACGAAATTACTTCACGTGGCAACTAAAAAATAGCCTATTGCATTTCACCATTGGGGGTTATGCGGTCAGATACAGTACATGGTTCATAACAAAATTTGTAACTCAATTTCCCTGACTTTCCCAGACCAAATCTGATTAATTTTCCTGACTTATGAAAAAAAATGTTACGTATAAGTAAAATTGACTTTAGCTGCAACATTACAATTAGCTATATTTTTTTGTATTTTTCTGTCAGGATGACTAGCCAAATCTTCAGTTGAATTGCCCTGACGTTTCCAGGTTTTCCAGACAATTTTTGGAAAATTTCCAGGTAATTTCAAAAAACAAGTTTTACATATACACGTATACACATATACCACGTGGCGAAAATTTTAGAAATTACAGATGTGATCACGAAATGATGGAATTAGCCCTTAATTCTGTAAGAAGAAATAATAATTTTAATAATTCAGAGACTTCCGTAGGCGAAATTTTGAAAAATTACAAGAAATAATGGATTTTTAGTGTATTAATATTAATAACGATGCGAACACTAGTGGTTGAAACCACTAGATCTCAAACACTGCATTT